>CAJVSB020000633.1:0-34017 GCA_911865555.2 Thlaspi arvense | reverse complement strand
ATTCTCTCAATTCACTCCCCCCACTTTCCAATTCAGTCCCCCACTCTTTTAATTTGTTCACCATGCCCCCCCTTTTTTTAAGGCCATTACAAACCCCTTCACTTTGACTTCTCTCCTCCTAAATTTTCTTTAATTTAGTCCTTGGAATTTCATAATTAAGTTCTTTTTGATTCAATTTCAGCAATTATACTTCTCCATTCTTCAATTTAAGTCCTAACCCTTTTCAATTTCTTCAATTACACTCTTTTCACTTCCGATTAGGCCTCCATTCTTTTATTTCGTTCGATTAAGTCCTTGAAATCTCGATTCCATGCTTAACTAATCTAAATTCATTTAATTAAGTTATGGATTTCAATTCTCTCTATTATATTTCCTAACTTTTCTTTATTTAGCTCTTAAACTAATAACCCATATCTAGAGATTTATGTATTTTTTACTTCCTTCTCTCATTTTTTTTTCATTTATATTATATTTATACATAGGATTGCCATTTAGAAATTAGTTCCTAGATCCGGATGTTATAATTCCACCCCCTTTATAAGAATTTTGTCCTCAAAATTTAGTGGTTTAAGAGTTCTCACATAGCTAGTTTCCATTTTTCTTTTAAGATTTATTCCTTTTACCTAGACTCGTAATTCCCTTCTGACGAAGTTTCTTAAACATTTCCAATAAGAAGATCTTTTTGTGACCATCTATTGATACAATGTAGAAGTATCGGCTTTCTAGGAAACTACTTTGCTTGCTTACCATAATGTAGTCAAGTCCAGGTCCATCTTTGAAGTTTTTCCATGATAGTGATTAAGCACATTGGCAAGGATACAGAATTGATCTTAAAACATAAAATCGAATTCTTATCATTATATTGCTGATGCATTATTTTTCCATCTCGTTTGTTATTGTGTTACATCTGTAACCATCACTTCGTTATAGCTAAATTCACTATTAACCTATTCTTCTATCTTTTGTTTCATAATAAGCCCAATCTTTTCCATTAGTGGACTTGTCACTTCTTTAGAAGTCCAAGGTTAGGAATTGACATTCTCTTTTCTTCTTCTTCTTTTTTTTTTTTTCCTTTCCAGACTCATATTGTAATGCACCTTATCCACAGAAAGGCTTTTACTTAGTTGAACATGCTCTACTTCCTTAATTTTTATCAATCCTGCTTTTTCTCATTTTGGATCAATGAAATTATTAGTCTACTTGTTTCTCTTTTGCTTTCCTATGTTAGCCATAACCCACCTTTTCCTTTAATTTATATTGGTAATGCTATTGGATTCTTTACTTCTTCCAACTTATCTCTTTATTCATGAGTTCTAATAGTTCTAACTAATTCATTCATACCCGCTTTTTATTTACTTTAAAGATCTCCCAACATAAATTTTAAATCACCAATTCATTTATGTCTCTGGATGACGCATTTACTTAATCTCACAATTCGTTTTTATTGTTCTATGTCTCTCAAGCCCTTCCACTTATCCTGTTCTCAACTGTCAAATGAAACCACCACATTTGGACTTAATCAAATCGAATGGTTAGTCTACTAAACAAAGTTTTGTCTCAAAATTTCAAATCCTTCATTAAATTCCCTTCCACCATTAATTCAATGCAATCTTTAATTACTACTAGAATTTTAGAAATTTTTAGTTTACATTCTGGTTTTTCTTTAATGGGTCAAATCTTCCAATTTAGCCTTTATATCACTAATAGCCATCCCTTAAATAATTATGTCTTTCTATTTCCCCCCAACTTTAAACTTATTCCTATAATTGAATAAATACATGCTTGTAAATTATATTCGAGAGTCTTTATTATTTCAATTTCTATTATATCCATTGTTCGTTTATAATTTCTAGACTCTTAAATGGTAATTTGGATTACCGGAACTCTCTAATTTCCCTTATAGTACCTCACATATGGTCTCACTCACATATTCTACTATATCAACCTTCATTTTCTCCCATTTATTTCCTTTCAATTTATTACTCTAATTTTTTTCCAATTTATACCCTATATACTTCCTAAATCTCCTAATACTTCTGATATCTTAATTTCGGTCACAATAGTTAATTCATTCACAAAATAATATGAACCTGTCTCACATTACTATCTCATATTCTACATTGTGTGGCAACCCTTTAATTTCTACTTAATATATCTTGAAATTCTAAAACTTTAAAGCTCAGTATTTCCATTGATATCTTTATCATAGCTAAGACTGACTTATTCATATCTTTTAGGAAACAAGGATATGAAAATCTATAGTTACTAACAAGCATCTCATTTCTCATTGCAATTTCATTTGGAAGGCCATTATACCATTAAGCTTCGTTACAAAATTTCTAAAGTCATCGCAGAATATCATTAACACGTAACCATCAACCAATTTAATCTCTAAAACTTCCACTTCTTTCTTTTTTTATTCCCAATTTAACTCAAACAATGATACTACTAATCCTCTTATCCTCTATCAAATAATTTAATTACCAAGCAAATTTTATTTTCTGGAAACTCCAATCTTTATCTAGAATTTGCATCAGATAATCCTTCTATAAAAATTTCTTATTATTCTAATGATCACCCAAAAATAGGTTTCAACCCGCCAGTCCATTCAGACCTAAAGGACTTCAATCTCTCTATTTTTCAGATTTACCTCAATCAGTCTATCCAAGTAAATTTCAGTCCTTCTAAAATTTCCCCCAAATAACCCTTAAATCACTATTTACTATATCTAAAAATCGACATGTCTCTAAATTCTGTTTAAATTATTTTGTCACGCTTTTACCATATATATAAAGAATCATACCTTTCTAATTCCTAGTTATTTGCCAAGATTATTCCAATATTTCCCATACTTTGGCCAATACACTCTAAAATTTTATGCCTTGAAAGTCAATCATACTACCTAGAGTCAAAATACGACACTCTTCTTTTACTTCCCTTAAATAATTGGTTCTTAATATAAACTCACATTTATTACTCATGCAAAAGCTTCATCCTTTAATCATTTATTTCTATTTCAATTGATGGACTAAGTATGACTGCCCAAAATCTTTATCAATTTTCAGTTTATAAACTCTAACATCTCAATTTCTCATCAATTGTCAATGATTCACCAATTTGGTATGCACTATTTTCAATCATTAGCTCACTTTTTATCCCTTAAGGTCCTTCTAACATTTCCCCCTTTCCTATCTATCACATTCCCTAGTAGCCCATTCTTTCCTTTATACTATATTGGCAATGCTACTAAACCTCATTGTTGTCCAATTTTCACTCTACCTGGTATGTTCCATCGCTATAATCATAAACCTTATAAGTTAGGGGGGTAAAATTAGCTAAAACTTCATATATTATGCATAATACCATAGAAATGAGGCACAATACCATAGAAAAGTAAGGTTCTTACCATTCTATATGCAGTAGGCATAGTACTAAAGGTTTCCTTAGAATCATGGCCAGATCTCTTCTCTCTTAACTACCTATTTATCTCCTTCCTTTCCTAACAGTCTCACTCTATGCCAGCTAAAGTACCCCCACTTGTGCATCTACTATGCATAATCCTACACCTCGGGCATTGTTTAACATTAGGCCCTAATACCTCCTAAACTTGGGCTCTGATACTACTTTAACCGTCACACCCTACCCTTACTGACCCGTAAGACATGACAGCCGAGCAGCAGTTGATGTGCCACAATATTTCTGATGCAATAGCACATCGGCCACTATAACCCTACTCTAATCCTTCACCATCAAACTATTTTACCACTCTATCTTGTATACCTTTACAACTGTCAGAAATAATATACCTGCTCACCTTAAACTAGATTGACTATGCTGACCCAACCTCCACTACGTATGATGCAATACTACTATCCACGCTAATTCTTGCATAGAAAAAATGGGGAATGAGACATTTGTCCCAGTGAGTGGCACACTATCTAATCTTAGAAAAAACAGTCAGATTTTTATTATACAATAGCTAGACATACCTTTCTATAAAGTTTTAACACAATAAATATAACATATAAATTCTGCTCAAGCACTCAAGTTTGTATAGTAACATCAAATAATGATATAAATCAAATATGGCTGAAAAATTCAAAAAGTCTAAAAATCCATAAGAAAACTCAGATCAGGAAAATCTCATTTGTGTTAGAAAATCATGTTTGCATAATGATCATCAAAGTAGGATATCGGTCCATGTATCTAAAGAAATCAGAGAAACATAGAAAATTTGAAATCATAAGAATTGTAGTGCATTTATCATGTGTGTGGTATGTTCAAAAGTACACTTTGATAATGGTGCATCTGTGGGGGTAGTAAAATCATAAAAATATAGAAAATTTACAAAATATGTCAGGCACTACTACACTATGTAATCTATACTGAGGGTTGTTGCCATTCCTTCAGCTAGACTAACACAGTTTTCAGTTTCTGTAATACTCTGGAATCCTCTATGGGATTCAAATACTATGCTATGTCATATATTGTGATGCATGCAGAACTACCATCTGCTTTGGGTGATTGCCCGACATTTAACTCTAGTGCCGAAGTATAAAACATCATAAAATCATGAATATCGTCAAATCTATCATATAGGTGAGATCAAAACATAGCTAATGTGTTTCCATTTTTATATATATCAACATAGAGCACTTTTGGAAAATAGATTTTATTTATTAGAAAACATATTTTAGAAAATAACCAAGGTTAGGAAGATGTCACTTACCTGTCGTCCATCAAAATCCCTTGATTTTGGCCCTGACAATCCTCTGAATACTTGTACTCTTTCTACTTAAAATTTCATAAAATATCTATGTCTAAGCTTAAGCAATACTTGCTAAATTTATATAATCTAAAATTTATGTATTCTTAAAGAACTGATAAATTATTTGCGTATGCATCCTTTAAACTAACAAATTTGTCTCTAAATTGACTTTAAAATCCTTAGGTTAACCTAATTTTACTTATTTATCTTTGAACCGGATATGATCCCCATTGAACCAGCACAAATCGGCTTCAAGTGGTATTAAATCGAGGATAAGTTCTATAAACCGGCCTCAAATAACCTAAACCAGACCCAAGGCCTTTTAAGCCGATCTAAATTGACTTTGTTTATCCATGAATCAAGTTGGTTTATCTTAAATAAACTTAAACCGAGCTAACCCATGTTGAACCGGTTGATATTAGGTTGAACTAGTTTGAGAACTTGACTTAACCAAGTGTGTTTTAATTTAATCTTCTCAGAACCCGGATGAACTGGCTCATAAACTCTTTAGATCTAAACCGGTCATTTTTTGCTTAACTGAGTTGAACCCAATTCAGATAAATCGGCCCTGACCTGTTTCTAATCAGGTCTCATCTCTTCCACCCGGCTCCCCTGATATCAAACCTGAATGGCTTCAAGACAAAGTTTTGAGCCTTACTTGGTCATCCGATGCAATCCAATGGCCGACCCAACTGCTACAATGTAACAACCCCAATTTTGAAATTAAATCCTAATTAAAGTACGTACATATATAAATAATAAAGAAAGAAATGAATTTCGGAAAAAAAAGGTTAAACGAGTTAAACAAGGAAATTAAGAAGCTAAAATAAGAGAAATTAAGATTTCAAGGAACTAATTGAACGAAACGAAAGAATGAGGGTGTAATTAGAAGTTGTATGAAGGCAATTGAGAAAATTAAAGTTAAGAGGGGCCAAAATGAAAAAGCAGTAAATTTGGGGTAAAAAAAAAAGAAGAAATTTGGACCGACCTTCACAAAGTCGGTGACAATGGTTGTCACGGATTTAGCAGAAGGCTCTGGAATTGCCCAAAACCTTATAAATTCAGCAGGGTGTAATTAATTTCGAGGAAAAAGAGAAAAATCGGGAGAAAGATCAAGCTGCTAACCCTGAGATGAATCAAACTTCTGTCCTTGAGAACCGAAAACCTATGCCGGAAAAACCAGAAAATTTCAAGGGAATAAGGAAGTAATTACCCATAGGGACCTGCCTAAATCTATATACTTGAGTTTAATTATTGAGTACGAGTCCACCCAGCTTCACCAAACCAGAATTCTTGGGAAAATTTCCAGAATTTTAGTGGTACCAACCCAGCAGAACAGAGTCAGTGAACCAGGTAATTTTCTGGTTCCTTTGGCCATTTTTATCTCCAAACGGAAGCTTACCCAGCTTCGTTTAGGAGCCTAGCATCATGTGCGGGTTCTCATGTCATTAAGTAAGCAGGAAGAAGCTTCGATTCCTAGCTCTAAGCTACTCTGGTTCTGCTTGCAGTCCACTGGAACAGGGGAGGGAATCAAAAAAATTTCTAGCTCCTTCGATTGCAGGCTTAGTTGGGAAGAAGGTCAGTCCGGTTTGTCAAATGTTACAACTTTTGGGTCAACCACTGGATGGCATGAACTGGCCAGGTAATGCTTGATCTTTGGCTGAAACCATTCGGGGCGGGTAACAAGGGGGTCAGGTAGAAGAGACAAGACCTGATTAGAATTGGGTCTAGGCCGGTTCACCCGAACCAGGTCCAACTCAATTAAACTATAAATGGTCGGTTCACCTTAATTTGAAAGACTTTTTGGGCATTTCACTCCGGTTCTTAAGGAGTTGGGGTTAAAATGTTTTAGTGTTAAACAAGGAATTAGCCGATTCAATGGGTTTGTGCACATTTTAAGCCGGGTCAACACGAATCCAAGTCGAATTCCAATGAACTGAGCCGGTTCAATGATACTTCAGCCGGTTCAGGCCAATTCAAAGGACCTTGGGCTTGGGATTGGCCGGTTCAATGACCTTTGGACCGATTTAGGCTGGTTTCATAATGATTGAACCGATTTAAAGGCATTTGGATGTGGTTTGGACCGGTCTTAAGAAGATTAAGGCCAATTCAACGGGGATTCGTATTTGGTTCAAAAATAATTAAGAAAAAAATTAAATCAAATTAAGAATTTTAATGTCAATCTAGAGACAAATTAGTAATTTAAAGGATTCATATGCAAATAAAAATTTATCGGTTCTCAAAGAATAAGTAAAAATTTATATTATTTTCTTTATATTTACCAATTATTGCCTAAACTTAGACATAGATAATTTACGAATTTTTAAGGTAGGAAGAGTACGAGCATCCAGAGTATCATCAAGGCGAGAATCAAGGGATTCGATAGGCGACAGGTAAGTGGCATCTTCCTAATCTTAGTTATTTTTCAAAATATGTTCTTTTTTATTAAATAAAAATAAAAATAAAAATCCATCATGGTTGTCTCTGATAAACCATTTGTATGTTAATACTCAAAAAGGAAACAGTCAGCTATTTTCTGATTCCTGTTATATGTTCAATTTAATATTTTCATAAAAACAATAAAATATTTTCCACAGATGTTCTATGTTGATATATAGAACTGGAAACATGTCAAATATGTTCTGATTTCTATTATCTATTTGGTTGATGGTTTTCATAAGATTTTGTGCTTCGGCACCAAAGGTGAATGTCGGGCAACCATCCGGGGCAGGTGGTAGTTCTACAGGCGTCACAGTATATGACATAGTATATGATAGAGTATAGCATTTGAATCCCACAGAGGATTCCAGAGTATTACAGAGGCCGCAAACTGTGTCAGTCTGGCTGAGAGAATTACGGCAGCCCTCAGTATGGATTACACAGTACCGTAGCGCCTGACATGTTTTATTGACTTTTCTGGTTTTTATCATTTTACTGCCATCACAGATGCACCATTATCGGTTGTGCACATTGATCAAAGACACACACATGATATATGCACCATAGTTCTTCTGATTTCAAATTTCTTGTGTTTTTATGATTTCTTCAAAATATAGACTGGTACTCCGATTGACGATCCCTATGCAAACATGATTTTCTTGATCTGAGTTTATTTGTTATGATATGCTCATTGAAGTGTCACAAAAAAGCATGTTCCTCTGATTTCTTAAAGATACATATGTTGATGCCCTGTTTTGATGATTCTTATGCAAAAATTTAACTACTGACACAGATGAAATTTTCCTGATCTAAGTCTTCTTATGGATTCTGGACTTCTGTAATTTTAACCACATTGTTTATATTATGATTGATGTTACTAGATAGATTTCATTTCTTGAGCATAATTAATATGTTACATTTATTGTATTGAAATCTTTTATAGAAAGGTATGTTAACTATCACATAATGAAATCCTGACTGTTTTCACTAAGATTAGGCAGCATGCCATTCACTGGGACAAAATGTCTCACTCTCTATTTTCCTATGCAGGAATTAGCATGGATAGTAGCATTGCATCATACACAGTGGAGGTTGGGTCAACATAGCTAAATCAGTTGAAGGTGAGTGTGTAGATTATTTCTGACAGCTAGAAACGTACACTAGATAAATTAGTAAATTAATTTGATAGGAAGGGATTGGAGTAGGGTTACAGTGGTTGATATGCTACTGTGTCAAGGACGTAGGGATAAGTTAGCTGCTGCCCGACTGTCATGCCTCACTAGGTCAGCAAGGGTAGGGCATGACAGTTAAAGTGGTGTCGAGCCCGGTTTGGTGTAATGAATATAAGAGTCTAAGGTTGAAAGTGCTAAAGATACAAGCTCGTGCATAGTATAAGTAATGATATTGATTGAAAGTTTAAACTAATAGGATTTGGAGAATATGTTGTAAGTTAACGAAAGAGAGATGGACAAGCTGTCGAGAGGGAAAAGAGCTGGCCAACCTCCTAGGGGAACATTAAGTGCTATGCACACTGCATGTAGAAAGGCAGGAAGTTATATTGCTATGGCATTATGCATAATATATGAACTTCTAGCTAAATTATACCCCCTGACTCATAAGATTTATGATTATAGCTATGAAAAATACTAGGCAGAGTGAGAAAATTTCATACAATGATAAGGTATAGTAGCATAGTTAATATAGTGTAGTAGAAAGGATTGATTTATAGGGAGATGTGATAGAGAGAAAAATGGGGAAATATTAGGAAGACCTGAAAAGATAAAAGTGACGTAATGATTGAAGAGAATGTATACTACATTTGTGAATTATTGACTATTGATAAGAACTTGGGACAATAGAGGTTATAAACCACAAATTTGATACAAATTTTGGGAAGTTATACTTAATCCATCAATTGAAATAGAGATAAATGAGCAAAGGATGAAGCTTTTACTTGGGCAATTAGAAAACCTTTTTGAATGACTACTAAGCATAAGTTAGGGATCAAGCCATCAGAAATACTACAGAATTTGACATGGGTTCATAGAAAAACTTGAAGATTTTGTAAATAAAGAATTTATTTGATGATCTAAAGTAGTTTATTAGAATTTTCAATCAAGCTTGTGAATTTGACCCATGAAGCTAGTATCGATGATTTAATTTAGAAAAGATTGAAATGTTGAGAAATATAAGACTAAAAGGTTAAAAGTGTTTAAGTGTCAAGAAAGCAGATGCCTTGGGGATAAAGACAGAGTAAGTGTCTCTAATAGATACTTAAAGGTTGAGGGATATAGTTTTTACGCGTGTGTCAGTATGGTGGAAGGACAAACTTTAAGCTCGTTAGAGATTTTGACTTTAAGTAATGAATATATATATATATATATATATGGATGCTTAAGGGGTTTGTAGAATTCTAAAGGCATTAGGGATGGAGGGAATCGTTAGAAATTCTTTAGAGCCCAAACTAAGTTCAAGAGAAAGCTTGAAGATTCTTGTAAACTAGTGAAACTAAAATCATGTAAAGCAAGTATTTCATCTGACAAATTTAGACAAATACGAATGGTCTACTATTAAGAAAGATAAAGCCTTGAGATTTTATAGAGTAGTATTAACTAATTTGGCACGTAGATAAAGAGGGAACTGTTAGAAAGGATCGTAAAGAATAAAAAGTGATGTAATGGTTAAAGATAGGGCATAGTACAATTGTGAGTTATTAACCAAGGATGAGACTTTGAACCATCAGAGGTTATAAACTGAAAATTTATACAGTTTTGGGAGGAGTCGTGCTTAGTCCATCAACTGAATGGAAATAAAGGACTAAAAGATGAAGCTTATACATGATTATTAAATGTGAGCTTAGACTAAGAACCTATTATTTATGGAAGGCAGAAAGATAAGTATGGTATTTTGATTCTGGATAGCATAAATGATTATCGAGATTGTAAGGAACTTGGTTAGGCTAAAATATGGGAAGGACTAGGATGATCTTGGTAAATAATTGAGAATTAGAAAGGTACGATTTTGGCATATATGGTAGATAGCAATTTAAGGGTTATTCAGGGGAAACCTTGGATTAACTGAAATTTTCTTGGAGGGACTGATTAAGATAAATGTGAAATAGATAAAGATTTGGGAGTTTTCAGAGAATAACAGTTTGCGTAGTAATGGAACTATTCGATGAGGGAATTAGAGGAATAGTAGTACCACCGTTTTTGAGTTAAATTGGGAATAAAAAGAATTAGAAGTTCTAGAGACTAAATTGATTGACGGCTACATATTAATAATATTTTGTATTGATTTTAGAAATTCTCTGATGAAACTTAATGGTATGACAGTTTCCAAATGGAAGTGCAATGAGGAATGAAATGTTTGACAGAAATCATAGATTCTTGTATTTTGTTTCCTAAAAGATATGAACAAGTCAGACTTAGCTATGATAAGGAAACCCAAGGAAATATAGAGCTTTAACGTTGTACGATTCTGAGATATAGTAAGTAAAAATTAAAAGGCTATTACGTAACTTAGAATAGGGGACAGAAATATGAGACAGATTCATATTGTTTTATGGAGGAATTAACAATTGTGGTCAAAATTTAGATATCAGAAGTATTAGGAGGTTCAGGAATTTTATAGGGTATGAAGCGGGAAAATTTGGAGTAATAAGTCAAAAAAAATAAATAAATAAATGAGATGAAACGAAGGCTTGACATAGTGAAAGATGTGATTGAGACTATATGGGAGGTACGACATGGGGAATTAGAGAGTTGTTGGTAATCCAAACTGCTAATTAAGAATCCAGAAATTATAAACTGGCAATGGATATAATAGAAATCGAAACAATAAGAAATGCTTACAGGTATGCATTTTATGCGACCATAGGAATAAGTGTAAAGCTGGGGAAATTTGAAAGGCGTAAGCATTTAGGAATGACTACTAGTGACATAAAGGTTATATCAGAAGATGTTGCCATTGAAGATAAGCCAAAAACGAAGTAATTAGAGGTCCTCTAGAATATAAAGTAGACCGAAAATTTTTGAGAAATTCTACTAATAATTAGAGACTATATGGATTGATAGTTGAAGGGAAATTAAGGAAGGATTTGAAATTTTGAGATAAAACTTTGTGTAATAGATTAACCAGTCGGTTAAAAAGGTTCTAATTGAATTCAAGCACAGAGGTCTTGTTGGACAGTTGAAGAATAGTGCAAGTGGAAGGGCTTGAAAGATTTGGAACAATAAAAGGGAACTTTGAGGTCAAGCGAATAGGTCCTACGGAGACATAAATGAATTGGTGAGTTAAAACTTATATTGAGAGACCTTTAAAGTAAATAAAAAGGAGTATGAATGAATGAGTTAGAACTATTAGAACTTCTGAATAAAGAGTGAAGATGGAAGGGATACAGAATCCAATAGCATTACTGATGTAAATAAAAAGGAAAGGATCGATTATGGTTTACATAAGAAATTAAAAGAGAAATGAGTAGATTAAAAATCTCAACGATCCAAATTAAGGAAATTAGGATTGATAATAATTAATGAAGTAGAGAATAGGTGAAATCTTCTTATGGATGGCGCTCATTACAATCTGAGTCTGGAAAGAAAGAATCAATTCTGGACTTCTAGGCCTTTAGAAAGAGTGACATAGCCACTAATGGAAAGAATTGGCTTATTGTATAATCAAAAATGGAAAAACAAGGCAATAGCAAATTTGGGTGCAACTAGATAATGGTTAGAAGTATACACAGTTAACGAATAAAATAAAAGAATGATGCATTAGTCTAGAAATACTAATGGGGGTTTGATTATCCGTTAGAATCAATCGGACAGCCTTGTTAGGGTACTTCAAAGATAAGTGCTAAAATGGACTATCTTGTGGTAACAAGCATAGTAGTTTTCTAGAAACCCGATGCTTCTACATTGTCTCAACAGATAGTCGCAAAGAAGATTTTCATATTGGAAATGTCTAGAAGACTTCATCAGAAAGGAATCATAAATCCAAGTGGAAGGGAATAGATCTTGAAAGGAAAAGACAAAACTAACTAAACAAGAATCCACAAACCACTAAATTTTGAGGACGAAATTTTTTTTAAGGGGTGGAATTGTAACAACCCGAATTTTGAAATTAAATCCTAATTAAAGTATGTACATATATAAATAATAAAGAAAGAAATAAATTTCGGAAAAAAAAAAAGAAGGTTAAACGAGTTAAACAAGGAAATTAAGAAGCTAAAATAAGAGAAATTAAGATTTCAGTGAACTAATTGAACGAAATGAAAGAATGAGGGTGTAATTAGAAGTTGTATGAAGGCAATTGAGAAAATTAAAGTTAAGCGGGGCTAGAATGAAAAAGCAGTAAATTTGGAGTCAAAAAAAGAAAAAGAAGAAATCTGGACCGACCTTCACAAGGTTGGTGACAATGGTTGTCACCGATTTAGCAGAAGGCTCTGGAATTGCCCAAAACCTTATAAATTCAATAGGGTGTAATTAATTTCAAGGAAAGAGAGAAAAATCGAGAGAAAGATCAAGCTGCTAACCCTGAGATGAATCAAACTTCTGTCCTTGAGAACCGAAAACCTATGCCGGAAAAACTAGAAAATTTCAAGGGAATAAGGAACTAATTACCCATAAGGACCTAGCCTAAATCTATATACTTGAGTTTAATTACTGAGTACGAGTCCACCCGAGCTTCACCAAACCAGAATTCGTAGGAAAATTTCCAGAATTTCAATGGCAGCAACCCGATAGAACAGAGTTAGCAAAGCAAGTAATTTTCTGGTTCCTTTGGCCATTTTTATCACCAAACGAAAGCTTATCCAGCTTCGTTTAGGAGTTTAGCATCACGTGCGGGTTCTCATGTCATTAAGTAAGTAGGTAGAAGCTTGGATTCCTAGCTTTAATCTATTCGGGTTCTGCTTGCAGTCCGCCGGAACAGGGGAGGAAATCAGAAAAATTTCCAGCTCCTTCGACTGCAGGCTTAGTTGGGAAGAAGGTCAGTCTGGTTCGTCAAATGTTACAGGCTTTGGGTCAACCACTGGATGGCATGGATTGGCCAGGAAATGCTCGATCTTTGGCTGAAACCATTCGAGGCTGGTAACAGGGGAGTCGGGTAGAAGAGACAAGACCCGATTAGAATCGGGTCTGGGCTGGTTCACCTGAACCGGGTCCAACTCAATTAAACTAGAAATGGCCGGTTCACCTTAATTTGAAAGACTTTTTGGCATTTCACTCCGGTTCCTAAGGAGTTGGGGTTAAAATGTTTTAGTGTTAAACAGGGAATTAGCCGGTTCAATGGGTTTGTGCACATTTTAAGCCGGGTCAACACGAATCCAAGTAGGATTCCAATGAACCGAGTCGGCTCAATGATACTTCAGCCGGTTCAGGCCGATTCAGAGGACCTTGGGCTTGGGATTGGCCGGTTCAATGACCTTTGGACCGGTTTAGGCTGGTTTCATAATGATTGAACCGATTTAAAGGCATTTGGGTGTGGTTCGGCCAGTCTTAAGAAGATTAAGGCTAGTTCAATGGGGATTCATATTCGGTTCAAAAAATAATTAAGAAAAAAATTAAACCAAATTAAGAATTTTAAAGTCAATCTAGAGACAAATTAGTAATTTAAAGGATTCATATGTAAAAAAAATTTATCGGTTCTCAAAGAATAAGTAAAATTTTATATTATTTTCTTTATATTTACCAATTATTGCCTAAACTTAGACATAGATAATTTACGAATTTTTAAGGTAGAAAGAGTACGAGCATCCAGAGTATCATCGAGGCGAGAATCAAGGGATTCAGCAGACGACAAGTGAGTGGCATCTTCCTAATCTTAGTTATTTTTCAAAATTTGTTCTCTTTTATTAAATAAAATAAAAATCCATCATGGTTATATCTCATAAACCATTTGTATGTTAATACTCAAAAAGGAAACAGTCAGCTATTTTCTGATTCCTGTTATGTGTTCAATTTAATATTTTCATAAAAATAAAAATCTATTTTCCAAAGGTGTTCTATGTTGATATATAGAACTGGAAACATGTCAAATATGTTCTGATTTCTATTATCTATTTGGTTGATGGTTTTCACAAGATTTTGTACTTCGGCACCAGAAGTAAATGTCGGGCAACCACCTAGGGCAGGTGGTAGTTCTACAAGCATCACAGTATATGACATAGTATATGACAGAACATAGCATTTGAATCCCACAGAGGATTCCAGAGTATTACAGAGGCTGCAGACTGTGTCAGTCTGGCTGAAGGAATTGCGGCAGCCCTTAGTATAGATTACACAATACTGTAGCACTTGACATGTTTTATTGACTTTTCTAGTTTTTATGAATTTATTGCCCTCACAGATGCACCATTATCAGTTGTGCACACCGATCAGAGACACACACATGATATATGCACCATAGTTCTTCTGATTTCAAATTTCTTGTGTTTCTATGATTTCTTCAAAATATAGACTGGTATTCCAATTGACGATCCCTATGCAAACAGGATTTTCTTGATCTGAGTTTATTTGTTATGATATGCTCATTGAAATGTCACGAAAAAGCATGTTCCTCTGATTTCTTAAAGATACATATGTTGATGCCCTGTTTTGATGATTCTTATGCAAAAATTTAACTACTGACATAGATGAAATTTTCCTGATCTGAGTCTTCTTATGGATTTCCGGACTTCTGTAATTTTAACCACATTGGTTTATATTATGATTGATGTTACTACATAGATTTCTTTTCTTTAGCATAATTAATATGTTACATTTATTGTGTTGAAATCTTTTATAGAAAGGTATGTTAACTATCACATAATGAAATCCTGACTATTTCCACTAAGATTAGGCAGCATGCCATTCATTGGGACAAAATGTCTCATTCTCTATTTTCCTATGCAGGAATTAGCTTGGATAATAGCATTGCATCATACACAGTGGAGGTTCGGTCAGCATTGCTAAATCAGTTGAAGGTGAGTGTGTAGATTATTTTTGACAGCTAAAAACGTACACTAGATAAATTAGTAAATTAATTTGATAGGAAGGAATTCGAGTAGGGTTACAGTAACTGATATGCTACTGTGTCAGGGACACAAGGATAAGTCAGTCGCTGCCCAGCTGTCATGCCTCACCAGGTCAGCAAGGGTAGGGCGTGACATACAACACCCAGCGAATATGGTTAACTTCTTTCTTGACTGAGCCCCTAGTTGGAATAGCTGGAACTTTTACTAGTTTTTCTCCCCTATTTCATCCACTCGCAATTGGCGCAAAACATGATTAATCTCAAAAAATCTTGGCTTGACTTTGCTCAATAAGGGTCGTGAATCACTCAATGAGGTTGGGTGAGCCATTTTTCAATTGGGTTCATAACTAAAACGGCTAAAAGCCCACTGGTTCCTCCTCTAGTTCAGCCAAACCACTACAGAACAGGTTATGGTAAACTACAAGATCCAACCTTGTGGGATCCAGTAAAGCTTCAGCCCCCATGAATGCTTGGACTATGTGTATTTTCACCAAGTGTTTGGAATAAATTTCAGTCCAAAGGTTCTAGATTTACAAAAATTTTCCTAACAGAGATTTCTCGGCTAACAGGAGAAAATTCTACTCTATTTTAGAACAAAAGCTCAACATCGATCAGGTATCTTCACTCCTTGAAGAACAAGTACTTGTTCGCCCATTTACAAGGGGTTCTAGTTTGGTCTGGAATCTTCCCAAGTCGGTGCCTGCCATTGTTTTCGACCTTGTGAAGGTCAGTCCTAGGGTTGTTTTTTTTTATGGGTCTTTGAGTTTTTGATCCTTTTTAAATGGGTCCCTGATGACTTCTTAGTTTGCCCCCAACTTTACCACCCCTTCACTTTAACCTCTCTCCTATTAAATTTTCTTTAATTTAATCCTTAGAATTTCATAATTAAGTTCTTCTTGATTCAATTTCTGCAATTATACTTTTCTATTCTTCAATTTAAGTCCTAACCCTTTTCAGTTTCTTCAGTTACCTCCTTTTCACTTCCGATTAGGTCTTCATTATTTTATTTCATTTGATTATGTCCTTGAAATCTCGATTCCATGCCTTAACTAATCTAATTCCTTTAATTAAGTTATGGATTCTCAATTCTGTCTATTATATTTCCTAACTTTTCTTTATTTGGCTCTTAAACTAATATCCCATATCTAGAGACTTTTGTATTTATTTACTTCCTTCTCATTTTTATTTCATTTATATTATATTATACATAGGATTGCCATTTAGAAATTAGATCCTAGATCCAAGATGTTACAACAATACCACTGTAGATGGATTAACAAGGACTTGAAAATCTTTTAATGGTAATAGAATCAGCAAAGGTTGACGTAAATAACAAATTCTTGCAGCTCTTGACTATCGACTTTCGAATTGCTCAATCGTCCTAAGCATCCATCTAATTAGCCATTAGCCTAGTGGGATCTTTTAATGGTAAGCTTCGGAAGGCGAGTTTTTTATAGCTATGCATATACATAACCCTCATTTATGTTAGAGATTTTCTTTCAACTACAGGCTCAAGCACAACTTCCCTTTTCACAAAACAAAAAAAGAAAAAGAAAAAAAAAAAAGCTATTCAATAAAATGTGAATCGAATAACATAGCAAAGCTATAAGAAGTGCTACCTTGGAGGGAATAAACTTTTCTGGAAGTTCATCAAGAAAGAGATAACCCAATTAGCAACCTCCAATACGTCGAAGAAAGACCTTTTGACCTCCTTCGAGAAGTATTGTGCAATTGGATTTCTAAAAGTGAGAGAGAAAGGGCTAGGGTTTCAAGGAAGTGAACTAACGTTCACTCTCAAGTGCTTGAGAAGCGTGTTCTTCTTGGCCTTTCTTCAGCGCCTTGGCAAGCTATTTCAGTGCAGAGAGACCTTTCAAGGGCTTGAATGATTCAACCGAGGGTGCAATGCAAATGATAAAGATGAGCCAATTTAATGTCCCATATTTGCAGATTCCCCTCCCAGAGAGTCAATATTCCTTCCAATCGATGATGTGCTACTCGAGTCTGTCCTTTCGTCTTGCTCTTCCATCACGTCTTCACCACCACCATGGTCAATTACCTAGAGGAATCTAGGGCCTTCACTATGGAGAATTGGAGCTACACAATTCAAATTTAGGGCTTTCGTGAGGGAAAATAAAAAGAAAAATAATAAATATATATATTTTTAAAAATTAATTAAAAATGAAAGTTTAATCATTGTTTTATTAAATAGCTGCCTAATTTACATGGTATAAAATGGTGATTATACAAACTATCATAATAATCACCATAATACATCAAAAATTATGGTGATTAACTGTGGTAATAAAACCATCATAATATACCATTTTTTGATAGTGAAAATACTTTTCTAACTTATGTTCTTCAAAAAATGTTTCACAACTTAGTGACTTTTTAATCCTTTTCTCAAAAAGTAAGTAGATATATTTTGTTTCAGGTGGACTAACTTAATCCACCTTAAATAGGTTAAGTGGGGGCGCATTTTATTTTATTTTTAAAGACCTAGAGTCTATCTTCTTAAAAAGTCTGGCATATATCACATTTTTCGAAATTTCTGTTTTGTTCCATTCTTTCCTTTTAAGCGAGGAAATTGATCAAAAATTAGGTGGCGATAACTGACCCAGTCCACTTTTTATATTGGCCAATGGTATGTTTTTTCTCTCCTTTTAGAAACTTAAGGTCTATTTTTAAAATAATTTGGCATGTTTTGCACTTTTAAGATTTGAGTTTCGATATGTTCCTTTCTGTTGAGAAAAGGAGTTGGTTAAAATTCGGGTGCCGAAAATTACTTCATGAAATTTCAAATATCTTTGACAGGTGGCTGTGTTTCAGCCAACAAACTGATTTCTTAAGTTTGCGTGTCTTATGCTGCTGTTGAATCATGGCAAAACTTTCAAGTAGCAATGTGTAATCGTCATCAACAAGATTTTTATCCAAGAAAGTTGTCTTCGTATCTATTTGAAGGGCAAGATAGAACTAACGCTTCCTGCTATCTATGAATGTTGAAGATCAAGATAGGTACTTTATTATCTATACCTCTGAGGCATATTTGATCACTCTCTTTTAAGGCGCAAGCTTCCATGTAATTCCTTGCCATACTCAAGCTTGATACGAATATCTTCCATTTGATTTCTCTAGATTCAAAATATCTTGCTCTTCTTTTTTTGCTATTTCTGAAGTTTCAGTTGATCTTTTCACTTTAATCCTCCTGCTCAAAGTGAACCTTTGTTATTCCTGAATTTGAAAAGATTTTAAAACAAATAGTACTTCACCCCTATTTATAGTTTAGCATTATAGTCACTAAAAACACATAAGAGATATTTCCACCCCCTATAAATATTAAGTTCATAATATTTGTTGCTGCAGTCAATAGTTTGATAAAATATTCACCAAAATTATATTTTTAAGGGTATAAATAATTTTTTGTAATAAATATTTGAAAAGAATGAATGTACATAACTTTTTAATCTGAAGAAGATACTGATAAATTTGAAGATGAACAATCTAATTAGCATTCAAAATTGATAGTTGGTATTGGAAATCTAAACAATCAGCATGAATTCTGTTAGGACTCCCTTTGTCCAACATAGCAATCACATCACATATTTGTATCGTACTCAACCCCGGTGCCACAACCACACTAGTCCTCCCTACCATCACAAATCTGTTTTCATATGTTAAACAGATATTTTTCATCTTTTATATGTTATTTTTATATTTGAATTGAAGATATTTAAAAATATAAATTTTATATTTTTTTGTTAATTAATATATTTAACATAAATTTATATTCTTTTTTATTCTAAAAAATAAACTGCATGAATTTATATTTAAAAATTAAGTGAAAGTCTTTTTTATCTAAAATAAAAAAGAAAAACAAATTTTTCATGATTCAATTGTCACAGTTCTTCACAATTCTAGTTTATGGTTCAACTCTCATAGTTCAATCTTAGTTTTGGTTCGATTGTTCAAGGATGGTTTCAATTCCAGTTCCAGTTTAGGTTTTAAAAATTAAAAACTTAATCGAACAACAAAAGTTTCTAGTTTAAAACTAAATTAGACAATTCAGTCCAGGTTGGCTTATGATTCAAATGGGAATCGTGAAGAGGACTACTCTGGGAGCATTTCCCAGAGCATAGAGAATGTACAAACACATTCTCCTAAGCATTTTTATGTATCAATGGTCAGAATTGACTAGTACTAGAAGATTTGTCCAAAGTAGAGAAAGAAGAAAAGAAAGAGAAAAGAATGGAATGACTGGAGCCTATAAATATTACAAGAAGGTAGTGGATTTTTCGTGGACAATTTTCATTAGAAAATGTCTAATTTTCATCGAAAATGGTCTTTGTTAATAGAGTTTCCAATAGACATAGTATTGTTGAAGAAACAATTGTCAAAAATAAATTCCAGTGGAAAGAACTTTCGGCTAGAAATTTTCTGATGAAAAAAATTCATTAATAAAAAGAATTTTGTCAGAAATAAAGTTCATTAGGTGACGGAAAAAGTGGTCAAGGTGAAATTCTCTGGTGGAATTTCTGGTACACTTTGCCCCGAATTTCCATTAGACTTTTGATGGATGCAACAAGATTTCCGACAAAATTTCATTGGACTTTCCAACAGACATAATGAGATTTCCAATGGATTGTTTGGGGAATCTTCCAGAATTTTTGAAAGACTGTTCAGTGAATTCTCCTAAAATTTCCATTGGATTTTTCCGTAGTTATCGTTGAAAGTCTGAGGGAATTTTTGACAAAGCTCTTAGGAAATTCCGATGAACTTTTGGGTTGCCACTACTAAAAATTCCAATAGATTTCTTCACTGCAAAGATTTGTAGATCTTCTAGCAAAGTTCACCAGAATTTCAGATGGAATCTTTGGTGGACTTCACCGATATCTTTGGCGAACTTTCTATTGGCATTTCACTACAAGAAAATCAAAACTTTTCGACGCAACATTACCAACGCAAAAATAAGCGTCAGTTTTCGACGCTATTTCTGATAATTGTTTATCAAAAAATTACTATTGGTGTTTTCGTCACAACTTCTGACACATTTTCTGACAGTATTCAATTATCGATGCAATTTTGCATCGAAAATAATATTTTCAAACATTCAAAAAGCAAATAAAAAATATTACCGATGTAAAATTGTGTCGATAATATTTTTAAAAATAAAAAAATGAATTAAAAATATAACTTCTTGTCGAAATTAGACTTCATCCTTTGACCATAAGCCCTTGAAGAAGATGGTGCAACTTTAATTACAAGAGGCCTTGTTTTTACATCACAAAATTAAGCATTTTCCATTACCATTTGAAGACACACATTACAAGAAAATTTCAACAGAATTTATTGATGGATAGGAAAATCGTCACTGTTTAGACAAAATTTTGATGAAATGTCCATCAGAAAACAAAAAATAGAAAAATTTTCATTATCAATAGTTTTTTCGACGGAAAAAATCTATTAAAAATATTTTTTATTTTATTTTAATATTTAAACAGAAAAAACATTTTATTTATTTTTGACTGACAACACTGTCAAAAAAAATAAATAAAAAATAATTATTCAAAATTTTATTTTCGACAAAATTTGTCATCAAAAATACATAATTTTTAATTTTCATTCTATATTTTTCAACTGCAAAGCCTGTCAGAAAAAGAAAGATTAATATGTGACGGACCCAATCTTTCGCTCGGTGAATCGGCTATAGATTGGCTTCCACCTGGCACCCGTGAACTCTCGACGGTCGTCTCTCACTCTCTGAAACACCACAAAACTCACTAGTTCAGCCTCAGTTCATTCCAAGCTTCGTTGGGTCTCTCACTCTTTCCCTCTCTAAGCAACGGAAGCAAAATTTGAAAATGCACACGGAAAGAGGGAAAGACAAGGTTGGTGGAAAACCAGCTATGGTTTCCTGTTTTTCTTACACTACCCCCTCCCCTCCCGAAGTGGGTTTACAATCATTTTATATATATATATATATATGTATGTATATATAAAAGAGAGTGCCAGCTCCCTCTATATAATTTCCATGCAAAGATTGGGCCACTAATCCTAAGCTACGTGAATAAGTGTGGGAGTGTGTACAATGAAGCTTCTCAAGCAAGCCAACCAACAAGTAGGGAGGCGCCACATCAAGTCCCAATTAAGTCTTAGGACTTAGCCGTGATTGGCCTAGTCTACAAGGGAGGAAGCTGGCAGCTTCTCTTTGGGCGGGAATTCAATTTCTCCATGCAATTTCCCCGCACGCCCTGTTGCTTCTCCCTTTTTAACTTTCCCGCTACAAAAACCCGTCCTTGACCCTCCAGTATGAACCGGTTTACAGAAGTTTCGCCCGTTTAAATAATGATGTTTCAAGATTTGCAAAATATGCAATTAAAAACATGTGTAAAAAGATGTTCAAGTATCAATTCAAGACAATAACAAAATAACAATAAGGTTACTATTTACAAATTAACTTGGCAAAAGGTTTTCCCAAGGTTAAAAGATTCAAGTAATTCAAAATTCTCATATTTTACATGCAACATCGCTACTTCAAAGTACGCCGAAAGTTACATTCCCAGCAAACAAGCAAATAAGTTTCCTGATAAAAGCTTGTTACCATTAAGCATGCGCGACAAAAGCCTACAAGAAAGAAAAGTTGCCGAATCAAAACTACAAAAGCAAAAGAGTTCATGTGCTCAAATTAACAAATTGTATTTCTGCTTCAAATCTGATATCTATAAAAGAGACAATCGACGATTGTGAAGGTATCACTTAGCTTCCACTAGAGAAACTATTTGAGCCTCAATTTTTCTTGTAAATTCAATTTCCGTCAATCTTTCTTGTAAACTCGAAACTGTATTCTCCAATTTTATCCATGCAATTCCAATTGAAGTTTTAATTATTGTAAGTCTTTTAATTTATGTTCTTCAATTTTTGCATTTAATTTCTATTTCCAATATTTGTTTTTAAATTTTGTATTTTAAATTACTTTTTCTTCAAAAATATTACCGAGTTCCTGGGCTTGCTTTAGTATTAGAGCTATAGGAATAGGAAAGATTGTCACAATTTAAAAACATTTTTAGGTCTGAAAATTTTAATTAATCTTCAATCAGATATTACCTCCATCTGAATCGGTGTTTAGAGTCGTGTAACTTAAGGGAAGAGAATAGTGTAAGTCCCGTGGTAAGCATAAAATGTTGATAGGCTTGGGATAAAATAAAGTTTAGGAAATGGTTAATAAAAATTTTTAAACCTAAAAAATTTTTAAATTATGGTATTCTTATCTAGAACTATGTCTGTGGCATCAAGTTTGTCTCAAAACATAATTAATAATGAAGAACAAACTTTTTAAAATACAGAACAATCAATTAATAATTGGGATATTCCTAGAGTCTCAATACGAGAAATTTACAAAATCAAATCTTTTCAATTTTTGTCTGATTATTCAATCAAAACTGTTGAATTAACAATACCTTTACAAAGTAAACATCAAATATTAAATTATTAGATCAAAAGGCCATCTAAAAACATAAACAAAAATACCAACATATTCATTTTGGCTTTATTCAAATTGCAATCAAACCACTTACTAGGAGTGGTTTAAATGCAACAATCTTACTCTGCCTGAGAGATAAAAAATATTTAAATTTCAAAAATTTTTTATTAAAAGTTGTTGAAACTAGCCTTTACAATGGTCCTATTTATTTCAATTATTTTCCAAATTTTTCTGCTTCTCTTAGAGATCCAAAAGTTCTCAATTTTTTAATACTTAAAATATAATCTTCTAGTTATAATATGGAACCAAGCAATATTCCTTTTGTAATTGTTTATAGAATCAATTACAAAACTATGACTACAATTTTAGATCCTTTAGCAAAAATTACTAGCCTTAAAAATGAAACAATTCTTTTACAATGTAACAAGGGAATTCAAATATAATTGTTTCTCAAACAGTCATTTGAGATGATATTCAATTACCCTCTGAATGGGAAGAGGGAATTAGAAGATAGATTCCTCAACCAATTTTAAAAAACGAAACTCTACAACAAATTCAAGAATTTAAAGATGGAATGGTAAGATTAAAATTCTCTTCCAACCATTTTTCCCAACCCAACATAGGTGAACCTAATGATAGGCCAAAATTTATTTATGTTCTTTCAAGAGTTTTTTGTTCTTCAATACCAATTAAAAACATCTTAATATTAAAGAGATAAGAAATTCATCAACCATAGTTCAACCAATGTACCATACCCCAAAAAATGAGGAAGAAGAAACGCAACCTAACATGTCACCAGCACAATCTCAAATGCAAGATCTACAAATTTTTACCCTATATGAAAATTTTATTTTAAATAAAAACACTTCTCCAACAAGAATTTTGGTCCACTAAAAATAATGACAAAAGAAAATGGTTTTTACAAAATATAGACCAACAAAATAAAAATTTAATACATGAAAAATTTTGTGAAGCTGTTCAAAAATACCAGTTTCATATAAAATTCTTTGATTGTTTTTCAATTTATGCCCTCAATAATAATATTAATTATCCTTTTGAAGATAATCTAAAAGAAATTAATATTATTAATAAAAATAATAAATAATGGGTGACAACGACAAGAGTTAAAGAATCTATACACCCTCCTTTAGAAGAAATCCAAATAGAAATTAGATTTACAACAATTAGAGCATCTCCTTTTAAATCTAAAAATTTTGATGAAAATAATGTCACTTCTAGGGATGTCAAAAACTAATGGAACAAAATAATTTTACAAATCAAAATGTTCAAACCCTAGGCAAACAATTAAGAAGAATTGAAAATTCTTTAATTAAACCATCACAAGAAGACAAAGAAAGAAAACAAAACCACATTTTACTTCCCATGAGATTCCATCAAAGTACCAAGATGAATTATTAGAAGAAAATCTTAAACAAAAAATTAATGACAAACTTGCACAATTACAACAAGTAATAGATAATATCATTATAGTAGATACACCATTTCAAGTCTCAGGATCAAGACAGATTCAAACTTTAACTCAACTATCTAAAATTAAAGTTGACCAAATAATAGAAACATTTATAGAAGACCCACAAATTAATACAACCAAATGGAATAATAAAAAATTCCACACAAGTATCACAAAAAATTATTATCCTCGTCCTTCATTTCTTGACCAACAATTTGAAGTTCAACCTAAACATGTAATTCATTACAAAGGTAGTGAAATTTACAAATGGAACCTAGATGATCTTTCAGAAAATCAAAAACTCTCAAAATTACAAAAAAAATGACAACGGTAGCAAATGCTTATAAAACAAAGAGATAATGTTCTGATATACCAGTTGCTAAAATCTTAATATCAGGATTTAATAGTAGATTAAAATTTTGGTGAGATAAATACCTCGCTCAAACTGAACGTACCCAAATCTTTAATGCTTTAAGAATAGATCAAGAATAAGAAATTGTTAAAAGTGAAGACAGTCAACCCATTGAAGATGTACTTAATATTTTAATATATACAATAATTAGGCATTTTTATAGGAGATACTAAGAAAGTAAAAAATAGATCCTCAACAATTCTTAATAATCTCAAATATCCAAAACTTCAAGAATTTACTTGGTATGAAGATGTTTTCTTTACAAAATTGTCTCTACATGAAGATTGGAGATAATCATATTGAAAAGAAAAATTTATTGATGGTTTACCAAAACTCTTTGTAAAAAAATTCAAGACAAAATTAAGGAACCAAAATGAAAATAAAGAAATCAATTATGATAATTTAACATATATGTTGATATCTCAAATGTAATTAAAGAAACAACATTAGAAATATGTACAAATTTTCACATAGATCAAAACATACAAAAAGGATTAATAAATTTTAGAAAAGAATTAGTAAATTTTTGCCAATAATTTAGATTCAACAAAAAGGTAGAAATTCCCCCGTCAAGAAGAAAACCCAACAAAAGCCCCATAAATATAAAAATTATAGAAATTATAAGCCTAGGCCAAGTAGAGAAAATTTTTACAACACTAATAAAAAAATTTCTAAATCTAAAAATACAAGAAATCAATTCCAGCCTAAGAAAAATTACTTTAATAAAAATAAATTTATTCCAACATGTTATAAATGTGGCAAAGTAGGTCATCCAAAAAATAAATGTCCAACCAAAAATAAGATAAATTCTATAGATGTGGATGAACATTTAAAAGAGCAATTAACCAAATTATTAATTAATTCTGATCTTTTTTTTTTTTGATATTTTGAAAGACCATTCAAATTCCATTTGTAAATTCCACTATTTTGTAATGAACTACAGGTTCATGTTGGATTTCAAATTATTGGTTAGTGAATGAAGGACGAGAATAATAATTTTTTTGTGATACTTGTGTGGAATTCCAATTTTATCAATGCAATTCCAATTGAAGTTTTAATTATTATAAGTCTTTTAATTTATGTTCTTCAGTATCTGCATTTAATTATTTTTTTCAATATTTGCTTTTAAATTCTGTATTTTAAATTATTTTTTCTTCAAAAATATTATCTGGTTTCTAAGCTTACTTTGGTTTCAGAGCTATAGGAATAGGGAAGGTTGCTACAATTTAAAAATATTTTTAGGTCTGAAAATTTTAATTAATCTTCAATTAGATGTTACCTCTACCTTCAATTAGATATTATTTGCCATTTGAACTAGATAATATTTTTGAAGAACAAATAATTTAAAATATAGAATTTAAAAGCAAATATTGGAAACAAAAATTAAATGTAGATATTGAATACCATAAATTAAAAGACTTACAATAATTAAAACTTTAGACCTAAAAATATATGTATACATATATAGTATATGCAAACTTCAGACCTAAATACATATATAGTATATGTATACATATATACTATATATAATATATACATATACTATATACAAATATAGTACATATATATAATATAAAATTAGATTCTTAAAATAACATACTCTGTGTGTGTGTGTATGCCTATATATTTTCATTACAAAAGTTAATTTTGTAAATTTCAATTTTTTTTTATTTTTACATCACTTAATTTAATATGATAATTTTAATTTAATTAAACAAATTAGAATTTAACTCATTTAGTTATACAATCTAAAATTTAAAATGTTCTCCTTTTTTTAAGAAAATTAAACAGCTTATAGTATATACTATGGTATATATATACATATACTATATTATATATATGTATACATATAGACTATATATAGTATATACATATGCTATATATGTACATATACTATATACTATATATGCTTGTGATAGTGATATTTTAAATATTTAATATAATAATTATATTTATATTAATTAAATTTTTTATATTAATTTCTTTTATTTTTCTAAATAGATATAATTTTTTATATTACTTTTAAATAATATATTTATTTTTCAAAGATTCAGAGAAGAAAAAGCAAATACAAATGAAGTAACCATAGAAGACTTGCAACTAGAAAAAAAGAAATCAAGAAAGAAATAGAAATATTAAAAAGAGAAAATACTTTAGTAAAAGCCTTATTATTTCAACCAAAAGATTCTGAAGAGTAAGAAGAAATTAAACAAAGGCCTGAAAAAGAAGTAATAATAGAAGAAAAAGGTGAAGAAAGTTATTTAGAAATGATAAATAGAATAAAAATTTTAAAATGGATAGTAAGGATAAAACTTAGAATTGGAGAAGATTTTGTGAAAGATAATTTAGCATTAGTTGACTTAGGAACAGATATTAATTGTATTCGAAAGGATTAGTTCAAACTCAATATTATGAAATAACTAAATAAAACTTATTCACTGCTTCAAGAGTATCGTTGAAATTAAATTGTAAACTATCTAATGTAGCAATCTGTAATGATGAAATTTGTGTAAAATCCCAATTCATATTAGTAAGAAACATGGCATAAAGTATTATATTAGAAATCCCCTTTCTAACAACGATATTCCTTTTTACTGTAAATCTTAGAGAAATTTCAACTAATATATTTGGAAAACCAATTTTATATAAATTCATGCTTCCTCCAAAAGAACTAAAATTTAGAAAGGAAAAAATCAATAAAATAAACATGATTTTTAGAAATGAAAGCAATTTAGAAAGTATACCCATAGGAGTGAAACACCCTTTGTCCAAACATTTTAGAGACCAAACTGAAATCTCTTGTAATACATTCATAGGAAGTAGGTATTGTAAAGATAAGGTAATTATTAGTATAAAATATTGGCAAGTTAATAGTCTAATGAGTTTTTATGACTTTTTAAATATATTAAAAGCTAATATAAATCTAGTAAACCCTAGTATGGAAATTTATGTAGAAAGAGAATATACATACTATATTAGAAATTTTAGATCTTATGATACTAGATGTATAGAATGCTATAATAGTCATGATGAGAAAATTATAAACTTAATATTTAAAATCTTTCCAACTCTCAGGATAATTAAAGGCTATGAGCAATTATTAGAAAAAGATATAAAAGAAATTAAAATTAGAAATTTACCATATACTAGTATAATCCATCCCCAGGCATTGCTTATAGTAGAAATGGAAATCTCATACTTAGGATATAGTAGCCTATTAAAGCAAAACATTCCTCTAGAAATATCCCATAAGGACTTAGAAAAAGGCCAAGAATACTCAGTAAACCACCAATCAAAAGAATGGAAAGGTCCTTAAAAGGCATATTCATTCTTAGAAAAAAACAATTTTATCTAGCCTGTTTTCTATCTAGGAATTCCAATTTGACTTGTATGATCAACATTTCCTTCTCTGCGTTGATTGCAAGCCAACAAAAGAAGTTTCAGAAAAATATGTTCAAAATATTGTTTCAAAACAAATTCTTGCAAGATGGCAAGTTATTCTGTTAATATTTGATTTTGAAATAGAAGTGAGAAATAGTGAGAGTAATTTAACACTTGATTATAGTTTATTACTTGGTTTCTTTTGCAGGAATATGGCAAGCACATGGCCCAATCACAGAAATAGTAAGCCTAATAACAATTCACCTTCATCTAACAATACCAACAGATTCACCATCTTGAATCCAACCCATTATCCGCCCTTACCATACAAATCTATCCTAGCAAGCTCATCTAAGCCAAAAGTGAAACCAAAAATTATTTTGCAACCTATTAATTCACCATCTACCATTTCTAGCCGATCATCATCCCATACTAATAAAGATAACTAATGTATAACTAAATCCAATTCTTTCCACATAGCCTTTCTTGAAGATGACCTAGAAATTAATTCTTTGAAAGATACAACTACCTTGTTCTTTCCACAAGGTTTTTTTTTTTCCACCCTTCATCACCAAACAAAACCAATGAATTCTACCAAACCATTTTTAAAAATACTGGATCTGTAGAAATCACCCATAACCCTGATCTGAGAAATCTTAGTAAGATTCAATTTTCAAAATTCAAAATTGGAAAGATTATTACACCCTCACAATGGAAAGCATCACATTCCTTTCTCTGAGCTTTCTCATGTGAAATGACCCCATCAGTATATACTTATTGGGACTACATCTCAGCCTAGAATAATAACCTATTCTATGACAGCTCAATGCATATGTGGTTCCTCCATTTTGACAAGCATTGCCAAAGCCACTTTTGTCATTGATGGCAAAATTGGGGGAAATTCACGAGGCCAACTTTAGCAATTTTCCCATTAGAAATTCAAAATATTTTTCATGAATATAGCAAGTTCAGTGCTAAAAGAGATTTAGAAATCCAACTTCTCAATTTTTGTAATTCCTTTGCCATACCTTGGATTATGTGTTGATATTTCCATATAGACATAGATTCCCAACCTAAGAAATTTATTAAAAAGATTAAAGTTAAACATTGGACAAAGGTTGACACTAAGAGAGTAGTTGACCAAGTCAATTCATTTCTTACACCCCTTAGAAATAGAAAAATGAAAGAACTCGAAACCTCAACTATAGCAAGTCCTTTGCCAAAAGATGTACCTCACCATCTTTGAAATTATCTCCCAAGAGCTTAGAAATTCACAAAAATCTTAGCCAAATCAAAGATTTCAAAAAATACAAAAGAAAATTGGTAGAAGCCCTTTCATAACTAGAAGAAACCTAGCCAGATGACAGCCTATCTACAAAAGAGGACTATGCTCCATTCAACGAAAATGACTATTATAGGATTTTTCTTCCAATTCAATGATAGCAATGAGACAAGATAACTTTCCACCTGGCATATTCTTATACGATCGAGAAAGCCTGAATACTTGAGGAATCATATCACTATTCCAGTCCTAGCTAGATGTAGCAAGCTCGTTCCACTAACGAAAAGCAGTTAGTAAAGTATTGTCTCTCAGCTGACAACCCTTATCCCATTAGCAAAAAGAAGTTTGTCTGCATGCAATAACAAAGATCACTTTCACCAAAGCAAGATTCCAACTTTAGCAAAGGGAAGGGATGGCTCCCAGCTATGTCAACCCACTTTAGTAAAGTCTCTTGTTTTGTAGTAATTATATAATTTGTTTTTAGAAAAGTTTTTAGAATTATTGTACACACACTAGACCATGTGCCATAGTTTGCATAGGATATTTTGTAATTTTCTCTTTATCGAGTCACAAGTCTTGTATCTTTCTCTTTATGCTAGTGTTTGTAATTATTTGAGTCTTTGACTCTTTACTTTTGGAGTTTACAAATAAGTCTTTATAATATGTTGAAGGTAGGAGGTTAGAAGAGTAGAATTCCAAGCCATCATACTTGTGAAAACATTCTACCTTCCAAGTCCTTGCAAGTCTTTGAAAGTCTTTGTGAAGTCATCTAGTTAGCTGTTGTAATTTCCCTTGCAATTTCATAGTAAAAGTCTTGTCTTCCATTCACACTAGCTTTTGCAATTGTCATTCTCCACTTTTGCAATTACTTTGAAATTACTCTGCAATTTCCCTGTTACTCCTTGGGTTGTTGATGGTATTAGAACCATAAGTAGTAATTAATGATGGTTGACCCTTATTTCTCTCCTAATAATAGGTATAGAGTTGCATTTAAAAGGTATAGAAAGTTTGTTGAATTAGACAAAGTAATGATTTTAATTACTTCTGAAGGTGAAGACTATGCTAGAAATGAATTTTATTTGCAAGCATATGAGCATGATAGAAAATTAATAGAAAAAGACAAGAAAGTAGTTGAGAAATTTATCTTTGAAGTCTTGAATATCTCTTCTTCTGTCATATCTTCTAAATCTTTGCTATCTCTTTCTTTATATCATTTCCTTTACCGCTACTTGAAATTGTTGTTGCCTCTATTTGATTACTTTTAGTTCCTTTTATTAAGTTCTTGCATCTCTTGTTTGGGCATTTGGCAAGCAATGTTCCTGGCAGTAAGGCCCAAGGTGAGGCCATGAGACCATTGGTAAGCCATGTTCCCGACTGAGTGAGAGAGATGGAAAACTTAAGAAAAAGGTTGACTAGGAGTAATTCTTGTAGATCAATAGCAGGTTCTAGTGAAAGTGCATAGAGTGATAGATTAGATAGAGAGAGTCAAAAGTTAGATGATTTGATAGTAGCAAGTGATGTGCAAGAAAGCTTAGAAATGAGATAACAAGAATTAAGCATAGTAAGAATAGAAAATTATTTATCAAATTGGACAATTCTTAGAGAAAGTTTTAGAAATATTTATCAAAATAAGGTATTTGATTTTGATTATCAATATACAATCAAAACACAAAAGCAAACGATATCTTTGAGAGAAAATATCTAACAAATTCAATTTTGTCAGTAGATACAATTAGAAATCACAGAGACAGAAAAAAATATAGATATATCCACATAAGATTTGGTTCAAATAGCAATTAGGAATTAATACACTCACATGCATAGCATTAAGCTATATATGTATACATATATACTATATATAGTATAGGCATGTACTATGTACTATGAGAATGGATCAATTGACACCAAGTGTAAGTGTAAAAGATTTACACCACATCTTACACCATTGATTTGGTCAAAATCAATGGTGTAGATTAATTACAACTATATTCCACTAATTTCTAGCAATTAATTTACATTTAAATCAACTGAATTAATCTACATGTTGATTTTGACTAAATCAACAGTGTAAAATGTGGTGTAAGTCTTTTACACTTGCACTTAGGGCTAATTGATCCCTTCTTATATCCTATATATGCATATAGATATACAAATATAGTATATATATATAATATAAAATTTGATTCTTAAAATAATATAGTGTTGTGTGTGTGTGTGTGTGTCTATATATTTTCATTACAAAATTTAATTTTTTAAATTTCAATTTTTTATTTTTACATTACTTGATTTAATATGATAATTTTAATTTAATTAAACAAGTTAGAATTTAACTCATTTAATTATACAATCTCAAATTTAAAATGTTCTCCCATTTTTTAAGAAAATTAAACAACTTATAGTGTGTACTATAGTATATATACACATATACTATATATTATATATATATGTATACATATAGAGTATATATAGTATATACACATAGGATATACATATACTATATATGTATATATACATATCCTATATACTATATATACAATATAGTATATACTATATATATGCTTGTGATAGTGATATTTTAAATATTAATTAAATATTTTTTAATATTATAGTTATCTTTTATATTAATTTCTTTTATTTTTCTAAATAAATATAATTTGTTATATCAATTTTTTAATAATATATTTATTTAAAATATAAGTTGTTTAATTTTCTTAAAAATAGGAGAGTATTTTAAATTTTAGATTATATAATTAAATGAGTTAAATTTTAACTTGTTTAATTAAATTAAAATTATTGTATTAAATCATGGGATGTAAAACTAAAAAAATTTTAAAATTTACAAAATTAAATTTTATAATAAAAACATATAGACATATATATATATACACACACTGTATCATTTTAAGAATTTAATTTTATATTATATGTACACTATAAAATTTAATAATACATACTATATATATTATATCTACATATTTATATATATATATATACACTGTGAAAAGACATCTTTTTTAAATAACTGGCAAGTTGCTGCATTCTTCCCCTGCGGCCGTAAGAATAGTAAGTAATTTACACCTTACAATGATCACGTACAGGATTTACTTTTCCACAACTCCAAGTAGACCAGAGTTTCACATCCCGCCGTGAAATTCCCGCCCTCGGCGGGATGTGAAATGAATATTCCTACGGCTTTTCGAAAAGTCATTCTTTTAAGCGGCTTTTCTCAGTCGTTCTTTCTCAATCTCCTCTCTCTCAGGCCCTTTTCTCTCACCTTTCTCCCCTTCTTCCTCATTGCTCTCTTTTGTCTCTCTCTCCCTCTCTCTGTCTTCCTCTCTCACTCTCTCAAGCCTCTCTCTCTCTCTCTCTCTCTCGTCTCTCTCTTCCCCTTCCTCTCTACCGACGGTTTACCTGCCGTGTCCACCGTCGAGCAATTGTCCGCCATTTTGGCAGAATCAATCGTCAGGCCGCTCTGCCAGTAAGTTCTTATATATTGTTTTTTTTTCCCTGTAATTTAAGTTCTGTTCATGAATAGACCCGGTTTGTGTTTCCCGATCTTTGAGAAATATTTGAGAATCAAGTTCTCCACACCCTCTTTTATCATTGCTACTGAGCTCTAGAGCGGTTTGTGGAGACTTAAACGGAAGCACTGCTCACACGCCCAACAAAGGAGCTTTCGGAGATTTTCCTCTCTGTGTAGATAATGATAAATCAAAAAACGTGTGATATGGGCTAGACAAACAGAGCCTAGAAAAGTTGTAAAAATGAGTTAGATAACGGTTATTTGATTCGCAAGAAAATTAAATTCCATTAAATTTAACTATTTAAAAATGAGTTAGAAAACTGCCAAAAAAAAAAAAGAAAAGACTGAAGAAAAAGCACTTTCGATCAGTGCTGTTATAAAATATGCTTCGAGGTATAATATAGAATGTGAAAATCAGAAACGGGAACCAACTGGAGAAAGATGATTTTGCCACAAGTAATAAGATTATCTTTTGGGTAATCAGAGGCTAAAATTGGTTCACTCACCATCTTAGCAGTCTGAACAAAGGATGGGAGTTCCTAACTTTTTCAAACTGGGGTTTTCAGAGAACAACTAAGGTTTACTCTCTCTCATACAACAGGAGTCTTATTTCATGTCTGTCTAGAATCAGAAATCACCCAGGAATCATCAACTCCGCCTGTGGGGAAGGAGGGGGGAATAGAAGTGGGAGATTGAGGAGGCTAAAAACCTCCCCGTCTAAAGATAAGGGTTAAAAAGAGAACCTTTTCTGTGGTGGATTTAGCAGGTGGCTGTTGATGTAACAATCCTCCTGCAGTTGGAGTTCTGGAGCCATCATTTGCTACCTCTAACTGTTGCTGTTGCTGCATCATCTTCAGAAGATGTATTTCTACTTCTCATCGGAGATTTCGGGCTCTACATACCCCTCAGTACCCTTGCTTGAAATTGAATGGCTGTTCACCCTGACGCAGATTCCTCATTGCTCTCTCCTGATTTTGAACATCCTTACAGATTTATGTTCAACAAATGCCAACTTAGTTACTCCAAAGGTTCATTTTTCAAATGGGTATTTAAGAAACATACAGAAAAATAGAAAAACAAAAACAAGAATACGGTGCCATTTATCATTATTAAATGGGTAATATAATATCTACTCTTCAAAACGTCCAAACAAAGCAGGTGCAAATTTGTTTTGCATCTCGAAAGCCCAATTATAGAATTAAATTTTCTTTTAAAAATAAACATTTGGGGGGGGGGGGGGGGGGGGGGGAG
>CAJVSB020000632.1:0-34029 GCA_911865555.2 Thlaspi arvense | reverse complement strand
TTTAAGAAATATAAATTGGAAGAAGAAATCGTCCTCGTACAAGGCCAATCCTCGACCATGCCCTATTCTTGATCTTCCTAATCCTTAGCACCATCAACCTATGACTAGATCCTACTGTAACAGAGTATTTGATGATGCAACAGATAACAGAGGATTTTAGCTAAGAAAAATTTTAGGGGGTGGGACTGAGTGATTGATAAGAAATAGGCCAAAAAACATTGCAACATGAATTTCATGGTGAGATTTGAGAAGAAGGTTATAAGACCAGAGAAATATGGTTATGATTGAGTTGGATTTATTTTCCGTTGTTTGTTGGATCTGGGTTTTTCCAATTAAGCTTGGATATTAGTTGAATGAAGAACCTTTGGCCATTAGCTACTATCGATATTTAACCAAAATGGTATATGTTTTGTCCAGCTCCACGGTTCATCTGTTCAAGATTTGTTTAAAAGTATCTTGTCTTTGAAAACAGAAAATCCTCATGGCTAGTTTTTAGGAGAATTTTCATAAAATAGCAACAAGAAGTTGTTATCATATTTTCTCAAATTATTTTTGCTAAAAGTTTTCAAGATTTGTAGTTCTCTGTTTTTAGAAACACGACGAAAATAGAGAATAGGCAACACATAAATAGAAAAGCTATTTTTGCCTTGTCCAAGGACATTGAACCAGAAGGATTAGTGTTGTTTGACCTGGTGTACCCGATCGTACTTTTAAACTTCCGTCTCTTTTTCCGTAATCGAGTTTGTCTACCATCAATTTAGTGTGATTGAAGAAAATATTCGGTTTGACCACTGCAGTCGGCTCCAACTTCCAACCCAAATCTATTTCAAAAAACCAAGTGGAAACTCTATTTTAGTACCATGGAGTCCAGACCATATGCAAGCAAGCCTCGTACTCCTTCTATTTTTAATAATTTTTCCTTCTTTAATAAAAATCAATTTTCTGCATGAATGGAACTTCAGAAGATTTAAAACCATTGTTTCATACATCCATAATTCGTTCATTTGATTGTGAAAAATTCTTTAATTTCACAGTAGAAAATATATTAAAATTTCAATTAAAAGTGAAATCCTAAATGAACCAAAACGGAGAATCCTAACGTAGCAGACACCTGAGGTCCTTGGGAGGCATTGGAGTATGAAAATCGTCATACATTATATCAACCAAGCAAAGTTTAAGCAGTCCATTAGGTTCCCTAGGGGAAAAGAGTCTGCAAGTTGACAAGTTCACATTACAAATTCTCGCAACTAAGAGCTACTACAAATAGATAACAGTTGCAGGATTTCACTACCAGCTCCCCGTATCATACCTATTAACATGAGACCCCAAAAACGAGTATGAAAGGAAAGAAACCAATAATGAAAAAGAAAAACAAACAAAAACAAAACAAAATTGCTATTGCTTGAAGCCGGTGTAAATTTTATGAAGCAGGAGGGAACACCAAGAGCGAAGCATCTAGAATTTTGCTTCAATCAATCTCACCTGTGCCATCACCTCCGTTTTACAACTGGCATCGCTAATGCAATCCATTTACCATTATTTAGGTAAAAATGAATTCATCAATCTGACACATTGCTGCAGATCATGAATCTTGTCTGCAAAGAACCTTGGTGCCAGCAATTCTCTTATGCATTAGCTGCTGGAAGAGCACTTTCAATATTTGAAGGCATTAGGATATTGAAACCATCAGCAGCAGTGGATATGAGCATTCCCGGGATTGTGAATGCCAGTGCAATTCTTTCAAGTCCTTCTGACCCTGTTAAGATTTGACGAGTGTTAGCTAACACAAGATCTTGGAAAAATCCTGTAACTTCAATGTTCAGGCAAGGAAGAGATCAGAAGTATGTAACCTGATGAACAAAGAGAAGTTGTGGTGGAAGATCTGCAGGGGCATTTACTTGTTCCCTGGTTTGAGCTTTAAATTCAGCTTCCTCTTCCTCATCTCTTTCTAGAGAAAGGTCCCATATTCTACAATGTCAAAACAAAATTTTAGCACACATGCTCAGAAACACTGAAGTGATCAGAATGCTTACTAAAACTTCCTTGGTCTATACTACTAATAAATAAAAGCAACACCTCTGGTATTCCAAATTTGTGAGCCCTAACAACTTTTCTTAATAATTTATTGAGTTTAAACCACCAATTCGAAATACTTAAACTCAAGTTATTTAGTAATAACTCTCGAAAGTCTTATATACTACATAATCTCATGCTCACAAACCAATGTGTGTCAACATATCACAACCCCTCTCAACTTTTCTAATCAGATTTTAATTAGACACAAAGCCACTTTTCAAATACAATTAGTATAAAGATAATTATGGAAATACTCAGAATAAACTGTCAACTGATTTGTGTGCATGTGTGTGTTTGCATCTATATATCACCATTCCAGCTAGATTATCTTTTTGCAGTTCTGGGAATTTCTTACGTTAGTTGATTGTCAGCTGAAGAAACTGCCAAGGTGGAGGCTTCATGTGGACTCCATTCAATTGATGTAATGGGCTGCTTATGGTATTCAAAGTGAGCCACAATAGAATCTCCATCCTGCCACCAAAATATAAAAGCAATAATTTTTACCGAACACAATAATGGCTTTCCATCTCCTATGAGCCAGATTACAATAATTAGATTTCAGACAAATTTTAGAAGGCAGGCACATAGTGACAAGAGAACCTTATTTTCCTATCAAGATGAAATACACACAGAGGCATACAAGCACACACAAAAACAGAGAGAGAGACGTCATAGTAGAGGTAAAAGAAGGTATAAGAATGCAAAGCATAAACAGACCTTCCCAGGATTATGAAAACAACCCAACAAAGACAACTTATGGCTTCTGACAATGGTTTTCTGTTATTGTAGACTTATAATAGATGTAAAAATAATGAAAGACATTTGAAAGGCACCATCTAGATTACAAAGTTAAACACAGATCCTTTTTTCATAGGTTCAGAACACCAAAAAAACTGTGCCTATTCATACTACAGGTACTTCTACAGTCCTACTGTAGCAAGACCAGTATAAAAAATATCATACCTTCAATAATCTAAGATCACGAATAGAGAAAGTTCCATCGTCACTTCCAGATGCCAGCATGCAGCTAGCCAGCCTAGTTGAAAACAATGGACAAAGGCCCACCAAATGCCTATATCAGAGACATGTCTTTACCAGAAGAGGAGAAAATTTAAAATACCTGTTCCATGAGATAACATTTACATCAGCATTATGTGCCTTTATAGAGGCTGCCGGTGATTTCCCTAAACGAATATCCCATATGGCTATATTTCCATCCACAGAGCAAGAGGCAAAGACAGAAGGTTCTGTAGGCTCCACTGCATAGACAAAAGTTGGAAAGGGCATGAATTGTAACAGTAAAAAATTTAACTACAATACTTTTGTTAGAACATATAATATTTCAATTCAATGGATATCAAAAGCAAAATGATTTTTATATGAAAAGCAAAAAGCATACTTGTAAGTCTTCAACACTTGCAGTATGTCCAACAAAGGGGTTATTATCAATATTCCATGTTGTACCAGATGTAGGTTCCCACAAAACAAATACAATTCTTGCAATCCCCTTCAATGATGAAAGTTGACAACAAATATCAGTACATTCATCTCCAGATAACAAAAGATGATTTGATGTCCCACTGAGATGAACAAGGAAAAAGCCATTACTAAGCAGTACCAGAAACAAGCCTCCCAGAGACAAGAGGACTCCAGTCTATGGAATAGCCTTCATCTTTGTGCCCGCCAAACTTCACTAACGGAGCCTGATTGGAGACCGTGGGAGCTCCCCTGTTACCTTCAGTTTCTGATTCTGCCAAAGCATTTAGATGAGAGCTGAAGTCCCATACCTGCATATAGAAGATACTGCTATTCAATCAAGAATCAGATATCCCCTCATTATCAAATGTTATAAACAGCTTCACTATCCTCTCTCCTTCCATCCACCTCCCTTTCTACTGAACCTAAAATTTAAACTGCCATCGATCCAGATTAGTTGTGTCAACTGCATATTACCTACCTACTAAACACACTCAATTTTCTCCAGTTCTTGTGACTCAAGCTATATACTCTATAAAACACAAATATCTCTTCCTTTTTTTCTTTTTTTTTTTTTTTTTTTTCTTTTTTTTTTTTTTTTTAACTGCCTCAATCCAGCTTCATTTCATTTTAAGGGTTTTGCGGAGGTGGGTGGGAAGGCGATGAGGTTCAACTTTCACCCAGAACCCTTTCCAAGGGAGAGGTGGGCTAACCACTAGCTTATAAGGAGGACCACAGAAAATTTTTAGTTTATGAGAGAAGGAAATTTTTTGGTTTAATCCATAGAATATCTAGGCTATAACATAATAACTTGATCCCAATGTGGTCTCCAGATTCATATATTTACTTAATTTGCACCATGTTAGACATACCAACATGCATGTGTTTTTAATTTCAATTTGGTAACTGGTAATCACATTGGAATTCATTCAAAGTTGCCCAAACAACTGATTTGTTCTTAGAAGAAGTTGTGCTGATGGATATCAGTGGATTTCACAGACCTATTGCATGCCTCACAAATTTAACAGTGATCTTCAAAATTGAAGATGATTCCTCCTTGAAGAAACACTGGAACTTCTAACATTCATTTGTGAAAAAATCTACAGGTGACTACAACCACCTAGAATTGCTAGAGGTCTTGTACAGCTTGTTGGAGAACCCGTTATTGGGCTGCGTTAATTGCCCTTCCAAGGCACCACATACTGCAAACCTAAATATACTCACAGATGCAACTAATTTTCCAGTAGCTGCCTGATTTCCACAATCAAGAAGCTCAGAAAAATTATCAAAAGAATAATGCTTAAATTGTCTAGTTTATTTCACATGATAAATAACAAAAATGATTTGAAGAAGATATATCAGAATTCATCCAAAGGAAAACCTATATGATATTTGAAGAACTAAATGAGATGATATGAATTCACATTAATGTATATGACAAAGATTCTAATCTGTAAGGGTCTAACCTGAACAAGACCAGTATCGCCCCAAGATGCACATATATGGGGACTTTGAGGCATGGCTCTCATTCGATTAACACATCCTTCATGGCCCACCTTGCGTAGCTGTAAATAAAAAAATAAAATAAATTTTATATTGAAAAGTGCAAGTAAAATTTCAAGTTGTCAATTAAATATGAGAATTCATGTAAAGAAAGTATTGCCTGCAAAATGGGTGTAGCAGATCCACCATCTTCAACTTCATCTTCATCACTATCACTATTATTGCTGTCCATATCAGATCCATCAGCAACAGACTTTGAAGGAACCAGATCTCCTCTTTTACCAGATATGTTAGAAATTTTAAATATTCCAATAGAGTTCCATGAAGCCTTTTCAGCCTGTCAAATAGAAAGTAAAATATCAATGTTCAATAGGCCTATTAGTCTTGTAATTTAGGTAGTCTCTGCCCATTATTTAAGGATAAAAACTGTTAGAAAAAAAGAAGCTAAGAAGAAGATAGATAATTTAGTTTGAAATCAGAAAATTGTATTGGATACTACATGTGGAATCTCCCACACTTGCATCAGCAAGAGAAACACCAATGAACTGAGAGTTGCACCAATTAAGAGTTGTGGTCAAAACAAAGAGGGAAAAGACATAAGCAAATAGCTTCCGCCAGTGGAACAGGTGTGATTAAAACAATGTGTGTGAACACAAGGTTGCATGGCTCACGGCTACTTAATTCCAAGAGTCCATACAGATCAGAGTAAACTCCCATTATTCTTCATATTAGAAAAATTATATCCAGAAAATTGTCATATTTTGAAAACGTAATACCAAAGGTCTTTGACATTTTATGATAACCACACATTATATGCGTATTATGTGCAGCCAGACTAGCTTGTTGCCTTTCAAGTACAAAGTTGAAGACCAATGAAGAAAAAAGTGACATGTTCACAAGGTCAAAGTCGCAATTAACAGCGTTAAGATGAAATGCACCAAAAGTGAGGGTGAAGAGAAGCAAACCCAACAAACACCTTTATCAAATACAATCGCTAAAAAATCCACCAAAATTAACACAACAGCGACTCAAAAAAAGCTTCAAATAAGTAAATTGGAAATAAACCTCACCTGAGTGCCTGCAACACAATATACCGTATGTGGGAACTCAGTCCGAACCAGACCCAGAGAATCACGCACCACATCAAAGCTGTCACAATTTCCCATTCAATTCAATCAGCAAACTAAAACTTTCAAACGCTTCATCACAATATAAAAATTGATCATTCATTAACAAGTATGTAATATTGTGTGTATCAATAAATTCACATACCTTAAACAGGGCCAGCCAATGTGAAAGGCGTGGAGCGAATTGTAGGCAGAAGGGTCGCACTGAAGTTCCTCTCCTTCTTCGAGCTTGTCGACGCCTGGTTGCCACACCTTCGTCGGCAACGACGGAATCGAGTTCGAAGATGAAGAGCCCTCTCCTTTCTTTGAGCCCTGTGAAGCTCCGATAAACGAACTTTAACCACAAACAAGCTGAAAATCAGGAAACGAAGGAGGGAAGCAGGAGAACTAATTCAAACCTTGTTCTTTCGCTTGCCTTCTTGGGATTTTTGAGGCTTCGAACCATTTTTGCGGGTTTTGCGTCCGGAACAGTAGAGAAAACGATGAACACGCGAGAACCGCACGGGACGAGGGCTTTTGCGTTGGGGTTTTATACAGTATCACTCTAATTGGAGTGGGTCGGGTCCAATTCGATGCGTATGAGGGTTTTGGGGTTTCTTAACTCGACCCGGTGAGTCCGACTGCAATCGGGTGAGCTCGACCCGGTCCAACTGTGGCGAGAGGATGATATTTATTTCTATTTCACTTTTTTCTTTTTATCTTTTTAACTTTTTTTATGGCCCATTTCTTCTTTTTAACTTGTCAAGTTTACTTGGTTTTTATTAAGTTGTTGAAATTACTGTATTAATATATCAAACTTGTAATTCATTTTTCTCTTTCATGTTGACGAATTAACTTGGTTACTTTCCATAAATAATTTAAATTTATTGCACTGTCACATTAATTTTTTATATTAGATATTTTAAACAAACTTGGACTTTTATTAATCAATATCTTACTTTTATTTTAAATTTAAATTTTTTAAAAAAATTCTTAACGAAGAAACTGTGAGTGTTTACCCGGTGCAACCTAATTGAACAGGTGGCTAAAGGTAAATTTGACTCACAGTGGTAAGTTTCATGACATAGAATTCCTTTTCTTTTTGTATTTTTGAATTCGTTGAAGCAATCTTTATTATTATTGAGAAGGGAAAGTGTTGGGATTTAATGATGAAAATCAACTATTAAGAAATTAAGTATCATATAAAAAATCAATTCTTATTATTTTATAACAAAAAAGAGCTTAATACTCAAAAAATTTTAACAATTGTAATAACTATACAGCCAGAAAAATTTACCAACAGAGATCGTAAAAAATATAAAAAAAAAAAAAAATTAACAAGCTCTTTTTGCTCATGTTTAATCGCATTTACTAAAAATGAATCTGGCAATATACAAATTGCTCCTCCTGCCAGAGGAAACGGGATGAACTGGAGATTTAAGGAGTTGTCTATTATCCTAATTTTCAGGATTTCCGTGCTTGATTTTAAGCCCCGAAAGTTGAAAAGGCCTAAACAAAAACCCAATAAGTTGAATGCAAAAGCCAAAAAACTGAAATGACCCTGGGACCATTCAGCCCTTGGGATGACAGGCTGCAGACCACCACTCATATCAGCATCAACATGATGAGGCAAGGTTGCATTTGATCTCAATATCAGTGCTCTCTTCTGCATTAATAGCAGGATGGGTTGGAATGATGTGCATATAATTCTGTACTCACTAGGGAATAGTTCTAATTTATGATTACAAACCAGGGTTTTCTTTGTCGGGTAAGAAGAACAAGTGTTCCAAATGCTACCATGATTGCAACTTTTATTGCCTGAGAAGAAAAGACACCAAGAGTTTAGTTTTCGTCTTCTTCTTCTCCCTCTCTGTTCACTAAAACTTGCAGTACTACTTTCTCCACAGCTTGGGAAAAAGACATTAAAAACAAGGAATTAGTGCAGATAAGTGAATTTATAAGGTCTCGTAAAACTTGTCTAACTTTAATAATCATAAAAAAACACAGATATGAAGCTAAAAAGGAATGTGAACATAAGAGTATATGATGTAACCTGTCCAATTGGTCCAGTAGAATTTTCAACTCCTGCCGTACTCCCAGGCTCCGATTTCTCAGCTCGTGAGGATTCTTGTCATCTTTTGTCAGCTGGTTGTAATTTCCAAACTGCATAATAGGCAGAAATAATTTAAGACAATGATAATTAATCATCACCTGTAACAAGAAAAGTTCATCCCACCTTGTGCTTATGCATCTAGTAAGATATGAATGACAATTATATTTCACAATCATAAAAAATCAAATTTACAACATATTCCATTGATACCCACATGGATTATTAAGTGTCTCGTCCTATTTTTGGATCTTATACTTCGAATGGCCAAAGAAAAGTGTGGGAAATAATAATACTAAAGAAATATTGTACAAGAGGTAAGTTTTCCCCTATTTATCAGTGGGGAAGGAGTCACCATATAATATATGTTTAAAAAGATCACTTAATTACTAAGAAAAAATAACATATATCAGTAAAATGAAATAGGATTTAAAATCCCAATCATCATCAGGATTCAGGGATGGTAAACATGGTAACAAACAACAAAAGCAGCAATGTCATCAACAATTAGTGGTAGTACAATAACTATGATACAACTAAATCTCATTTGGGGGGAAGTCTAGTATAACGAACAAGCTCTATTGAAACCAAATAACTAAGAAGTAACATTGAGATACCTTTTCCACTTTTTCTGATAATGAAAAACTCTTCTTTCCCTTGTGTGTCCTTTCTTGAATTCCAGGAACTCCAACTAACTCCATTATTTGCTTGCTTCCAGTTGTCATACACAACCGCCTCGTGTGATCTGGGAATATCCAGGCACCTGAGCTTTCAGAAGAAAGTTCATTTTCACAAAAAGCTGCTACTTTCAGTTGTACTTCCAATGTTCTCTGCATACTTATTTCATGTGAATTTCTTGATTGAGTGTGAACTCTACTTCCATGCCTATTTGTAACTGCAGTATCTTGTTCATTAATGGACAAATGCTCCTTATGTGAGCTTCCCAAAACTGTGGCTGCTTCTGCTGCAGATAATCTCACCAAATCTTGATTTGGCTTTCTCATTTCATGCTTTGCAGCATTCCCAGATGATTTGCTTTTAGGTAAAGTTTCATCAAAGACAATATGCTCTTCACTTTTCCTTGCATGTGTATGGACTTGTTGCAATTCCTCAGTTAGAAAAGGATTCTTAAGCCTTCCAGAAGTCAGCTTAACAGCTTTAGCCATTATTTTTGATTTTAGATCCTTTGAAGCTTCCCTCTCTTCTTTGGCAGCTTGTATATCTGCTACTGGTGGTTCAGTATCAGGTCTTGTATCCTGCTTCCAACCAATATTTTTGAATCTAACATGAATGTAAATAATCTGCAAATAGTACAGGAAGACTGCTTTTTGAAACTCCACAGTGGCTATACCTTAGCTAGGCTACCTTCAAAGGCACTTATCATTTTCCTTACATTGCTTGGGTTTTCTCCAGTGGATTCTGCTGCAATTGATCCTCTTGATGATTCTTCAGTTTGGAAATAGTAACAGTCTTATTCATAGATGATGAAGCTTCTTGCAAAAGAACGGGTCTTTTGCGAACATCAAAATGGTGTATATTGGTCTCAATTTTCTCAACTGAATAACTGTGATGCACATCACCTAAATATTTATTATTTCTTCTTAAAATGGAAGCTGAAGATGAAGTCTCTTCAAGGCCATCTGTATCATCCTAAAACATGTGGGTTAACTGTTAGAAAGCTTACCATGTATTCTGAAATCATTCTTTTTTTCTTCTATAGAGGGAACATATACTGTCAATAAGGTTTTGTTTGACAATTTTTATGTTTGTTTTGCTTAGTTATGAAAATATGTAAAGTGGGTAGAAGGCTGAGTAGGAGATCTAGGCACTTTTTGCCAATATTTACAAAATTTTTATAAATATAAATGGGGTGTTTGGTGACACTTCTAGACATTAGTTTGTTGATGTTTGGTGAAAAAAAAATGGAAGCACTTCTACCAAAGTGCTGTTCCCAGAAGTCTATTCTAGATAAGCTAGCCAGGGTGGCTTTGAATCCACTTCTGGCAAAATTTATGAACTTCTTGTTACATCCTTATATTTTACATGGTATGTTCAATATACCCTCTATCTTAATGGCATTTACTGTTAACATATTTTTTTTTAATTGTTATTTCATTTTTGAACTTCGATTATTTTATCTATGAGTGGATTATTTTATTCAGAAAATAAACTATCTTTACATTGATTACTACACCATGTTTTTTCACGCATCAGTTTTTATTTAAAAATATTTATACAAAAAATTATATGTAATGATATTTATAGAACTGATGAGATGCAATGATGATTGTTTATATCTTTCCTTCTGCCGATTTTCATGAAATAAAAAAAAAAACTGTTCAATTTACTTAAAGATATAAGTTTTTATTTCAAAATATTTTCTCAATATGATTAGATTATTATAGTTATATGAAAAGAAAAGAGAATTTAACCAAATTAATATATCAACGGGTAATAATGTCAATTAGAAATATCTTAGCACTGTTGAACTACTTCCACCAAATATCCAAGTAAATTTGGAAGCACTTCTTTACTTGCAGACACTTCTTCCAACATACATCAATTTTCATCTCAAAGTCTTCATAAAGTGCTTCCACAAAATTCTTCCTAGGGAAGGACTTGCTCTCATTTTCCCACTCTCACTCTATCTTTTGTAAACATGAAGAAAACAAATATAAATGTTATCAAACACAGGTATAAAATCTAAAAGCAATGTGATTAATCCTTAACTGGCTTGAGTTGCGTCTGCTGAACATTTTTTTCTTTGTTCTGAGCAGTACATTCTGGACTTGACAATGTTTCAGCATGAGTCAATAGGTCTCCAACACTCATTGCTTTGGGAATCACTCTGTTTCGTGAATCTTGAGAGGGACATTAGAATATCAAGAAAAGGCCATTTCAGTTAATGTGCAATATGATAATAGCTTTTAGACAAGTAAAAGATTGTTTTATTTCTTAGTCTCTCAGTTTATCTATTATTTTATAATACAAGCAAGCATGATCAAACCTGAGACCTCATAGTTAATGGGCAATGATGACATGACAATACCACCAGCACTACTAACATTTTCTGACCATTTTGAACTGCTACTTAGTAGTTCACCTTTCTTCTTCCTCATAGCAGATTCTCTCTGTGAAACACAAGGAAACATTCATAAACATAACATGACCAAGAATTTGGAAGAAGGAAATGTAATATAAAAGCTGCCCTGCATATTATAGCTTTAAAAACACATTTCTCCAGTCTAAGCTTATTATAGAGAACCACTGTATGATCTGAACTAAATAGAATTTAAAATGTAATTACAAGAGTGGTTCTGATTGTATCATTATGTCATTAAATCTCAAATTAATAATCCATATGGACATATCTCTATTAACCTTCAGAATAGTGAAAAAGTAAATGATACCATGAGACAATGCGGTTGCGCTCTTCTTCACTGAGGACAAATTGCAACTTCAAATGCACTTGGCCTCCACCTTCAAGGGGAGAAACTCATCCCAAGAACCCTTTTCCGCAACCAACATGGTTTGAACGCCTTCCATACAGACACACAAACACACATGAAAAAAAAGGAAAATTGAAAGCTGGCCTAATCTATGTGAATGAAAAACCAGTATAACAAATATCATCAAGGTTTTTTTTTTTTTTTTTGTGTAAAGAAGGATAGTCAACCCCTAAGCAACTTCACCCAAAAAAAAAAAAAGAAAATTCATCAAGTTCATCTTCTGGGTCCATAGACTTAGGTCATACATACATAAATATATGCATGCATATATATCTGTGAAATCTAACCTTTATGTAGAATTTCATTCCCCTGAGAATCCTTTAGTGTAATGCTCACATTTTCGCGGAGTGTTGTCATTGGGCTGTACTAAAGTCAACATGAATAGAACTTCAATTACCAAGACCACAGAGAGCAGAAGAACAAATGAACATGAAGTTCAGAATCATTACAAAGAAAATTCCCCCTTGTCCCCCGCTCGTTCGGACTCTCTTTTCCCCATCGCAACTGCATTATTCAATAAAACAACACCCACAAGTTACAAAATCCAACTCTCAGAAGAACGGAACAAAGTAAAATCTAAACAAAAAATGATTTACCCTTTACTGAAATCGACGACGAAGGCGATGAAGATGGAAGGTCCTTGAACTCCAGCACTGGAGGACATTGAAGTAAGAATTGAAGTCAGTACAGGGAACTGGGTCTATTAGGATTTGTTTCCAGAAAGCCCTTTTGGCAGAAACAATAAGTTGCTATTACAATTCTCACAAACGATTTTTGCTCAAAAATGAAAATAACATAAAAAAAAATAGAGTTTCCAAAATTTCCGTTGTTTTCTGTTTCAGAACGTACAAAAAAACCAGTGAGAACAGAATATGATTAGAGATACCTGAAACATTGATGGTGCCCGGCATTGAGGAACTGGGAGAGGAATCTAACTAAATCCAGAGAATTGAATTGAAAATTGAAGAGCCAGTGAGTGTGTACGGTTGGTAACAACTCCAAAATAAGCAAGAAGAGGAGGTAATTTTGTGGCGTGTAGGGGTGGGGTGTGGTAATTGACCCTGAAAATTTTGTGGATTTCGTTGGTTTTGCCTGAAAGAAAACTTGAGTGAGAGGATTGGGAGATAGGAGAACGTGGATGCGGGTGGTATCTGGAGAGGTAGAGCTGCATTGCGTGGGGTCGATGGTCTTGATGTCTTGAAAAGCACCACCTCAATTGAACGCACAGCAAATCACTACCTTTTTTTTTTTTTGTCTCACTCTCGCTACTTCTTCCAAGCACAAAAAGTTAAACCGCCTCGTAATGGACAATTTGAAGAAGATTAACCGAAAAAGGAAAAGTCGCCAAAAATTGCTAAAGGATGTACGGGGCTGTCTGTCTTTTTTTTTTTTTTAACGAATGCTGTTCTTCTGTTCTCATTTGGGGTACTCATGGTTTCGCTTAGGTTCAATTTTAAATATTATTTAAATTAAATTAAATATGTTAATTTTAGATTTTTGTAAATATAATAAATTTTTTATATATCAAAAAATTGAACTAACCAAACATGATTTAAGTCAATTTAGTTCGATTGATCTAACTAGTTTTAGACATATTTTTTTCAAAATAAAAATGAAGTACATGTTTTTTTCAAAACAAAAATAAAAAAAATCAAATCAAATCAAATATGAGATTTAATTTTTATATCAAACTTGAACATGTTAAGAGAAAAATTAAAACTAAGTGCAAATTAATGGATTTATATGAAAAAGGGTAAAAAAATGATATATATTAAATAAATAAAATCAAAATTAATTAGTTTGGTTCGGTTCAATTTTTTTTTAATAAAATCAAAAATTGAACCAAACTAATCAGTTCAACAACTTCATAAACCGAATAAAACTGATTTTTTTTTTCAGTTTTAATAAGTTTTCAACTAGTTTGGTTTAGTTTGTGTCAGTCTAATTCATATGGTTCGATTTTGAACACGCCTAATTCTTGTAAATAGGCCTGTTCACGGGTCTTGAACCAGCCCGGACCGGAACTGGACCACTAATTCCAATCCCGAAAAAATATGAACCGAGACCGGAACCTTAAAAGTCGATCCAGTTCCGGTTACAGTTCATTCCGATTCCAGGCCGGTTCGTTCACGGTTCCGGTTCCGGTTCCGATTCGTTCCCGGTTCATTAACGGTTCGTTTTCCGGTTTGGTTCCCGGTTCGGTTCAATTCCGGTTCATTCACGATTCAATTCGGTTCTAATTTGATTTTATCAAAAAAAATTATTTATTAACTTATAAATCATTTGAAAATTTTTAAATAATCTATTTTATAATTTATTTAAACTATTAAATATTGAAAAATAAAATTTCCTTTATATATATATATATAAATTAGCTACTTTAATTTATTGACTAATGGATGGAACTCATAACTCTTCTAACCTTTTATTACATATAATTAGGGGTGTGCAAACCATAATTTTTGTTTGATTTTTGATAATTTGGTTTTGTTTTTTGATTTTTTTTGTTTTAATACTTTAAAATAAATTATTTATTTAATTTTTTATTATCAAATATGTATATATATGCAAGTATATGTGTGTGTGTGTATATACTTGTATATACATGCATACATATATATATATATATATTCATGTGTGTGTGTGTGTGTATACTCATATAAATATAAAAAGATATATGTATGCGTGCATACGTACACATACATATGGGTATATATATATATCATAATATTGGTTTAGTTTTTGATAATTGGGTTTGATTTTTTTGTTTTAATATTTTAGAAATCAATTAATCTAATTTAATAATAAATCAAACCAAACTAAACTTAAAATTTCAGTATGTGTATGTATATATATGTTACGTGTATATATATTTGTATATATATACATAACATATATATTCGTGAATATATATATATTAACATATATATATTCATAAAAATATAGAAATATATATGTGTTTGTGTGCGTGTATGTACAAATACGTAAATACATATATTTACCTATTTCTATATGTATATATACGTGCATGCATACATATATATATTTACATGTGTGTGTGTGTGCGTGCATGTGTGTGTGTGTGTGTATATATATGCATATATTTATATATAATATAAATATATGTATATGTATATATATTTATATTTATATGAGTGGATAAAATTTATACATATGTATGTTTATATAAGTACATATGTATGTATGTGTGTTTGTGCACACACACATATATATTCATATAAATATATGAACGTGTGTGTGTATTTTTTTATGAAACAAAAATATTTTTAAAATTTTGGTTTTTAGTTTAGAATGGTTTGGTTTGGTTTTTAAACCAAACCAAACTATAATTTTGAATTATTTTTTTAATCCAAACCAAACCAAACTAAATTTAAAAACACCAAACCAAATTTTAAAAATTAGTTTGGTTAATTGGTTTGGTTTTGCATACCTTTATATACAATGTATTTTATTTTAACTTTAAATAAAAAAATAAAAATATTTTAAATAATAAAAATTAAAACTTTTAAAATACTAAATATTTCACGGTTCGTCATGGTTCCGGTTCATGGTTCACAATTCATGGTTCCGGTTCACAGTTCACAATTCACGGTTCATTACCAGTTCTGGTTCATGGTTCATTCACGGTTCGTACACGGTTCCGATTCACGGTTCACAGTTCATTTCTGGTTCCGGTTCACGGTTCATTCACGATTCTAGTTCACTGTTCACGATTCATTCCCGGTTCCGGTTCATTTGGTTCCTTCACGGTTTCGGTCCAGTTCTGGTTCAGGTTCAAAAAAAATGTGAACCTTAACCGGACTGCAAACTTTCACAGTTCAAAACTGGACCGGACCGGATATTGACGATCCAGTTCAGTCCAATTTTTCCCGGTCTAGCCTAGGCCGGTTCACGATTCGAAAGCATGGCTACTCATAAAGACAGAACCAGTTGGAAATTTGATTTGGAAGAGCAGCTTGTGAAGAATTTTTTTAAATAAGTTTTTTTAAATAAAATATAACTATGATAGTAACATTTGTCTCTTAAAATAAAAAATATAACCCTTTATCCTTTTAAACTTATAATTATAATTAAAATAACTAACAAAATTAATATATTTATTTATGTTACTATAATACTACTTAGCGCAAAAATCTTTTTACCAATATATGAATATTAAATTATACAAAAATATTTTGAAGTATGGGCACCAAAAACAAAAGTCTTAATGAGTAAGTTGTCATAAGGAACAAACAACAAATAATTTTTTAAATTATTCTACTTAATACTGTATAAGACATTTTGTTATTAACTTAAACATTTGTTACTTTTTTATTTTGTGATAACTATTTTATCAAAATAAATAATTACTTATTCATAAAGTAAGTATTTATGTACTTAGGCAATTTTAGATAATTAAAACACTCTATTAAGCCCATTGGTTAGTTCTTTAACTAGTGATAATAAAACAATTTTTAATTAATTATAATTAATCATTTTTAAATAATTATAATTTTTTGTTACAATGCAAGATATTTATGAAATATTTCATAGACATTTATTAAATTATGAATATGTGAACAATGTAAGATAAACAATTAATTTTATAAAATTTTTATTCTTTCTTCTATTATAATGAAGATTGTTATTTTGTATATTAGTTAAGCAATAAATTATTTAATTAATTATAATTTTTATATTACATAAAGTCTATTATTTTACAAACAACGATTCATAAATTATGTATAGTGATCAGTGTAAGTTAAAGAGTTAATTTCATAAAGACCATTATTATCATCATTATTATTATTTGTTACAATAAAAGTTATTATTTTTCAAATTAATCGAGAGATAGAATTTTTAATTAATTATAATTTTTTTAATTATAATGAAGGTTATTTTTTTATAAATAATATTTATTAAATTATAAACAATATAAAAACTACAGGTTAAAAGATATTATAATAATATAAGTGATTTTAATTTAGAAAACAAAAAATAAAAAAATAAAAACTTAAAAAGGGAAGTTGATTCCAGGAAACTGGCTTCCCTTCTTTGTTAAAAAAAAATTAAATATTTGGATTAAAAAAAAAAGTGCTCAAGGAAGTCGGTTCCAGGAGAAGCACTTCCCTTTACTTTGACACAAACCAACTTCTTAATGACAAATTTTGATCAAATTTTAATAAATAAAACGAAAATATCATGTTTTGATTGATAATTAAGGAAAATTACATTCTAGTAAATAAAAAATAATATTAGTATAATAAATCCCATTAAAGACTTGAATAAATGTTTGCTGTTTAGCATAAGGACAATTTGACCCTCTGCATGATGCTATGATTTAACCCTCCTTCTCTTTGAAATTTTATATAAATAAAATAAATATAAATTTTATGGAATGCAAACCAAGTTGCAAATAACTTATTAATGACAAAATTAACAAAAATAATATAACACTTTACAAATATCGCAATTTTATATTATTATTTTAATTATAAACTATTTTCTTAATTTTGTAAAACTTGTTAAATTATCTCCTTTTCACTTGTTGGTATCATTCTTGCATAATGTCACAAATCTCGTGTAAGATGAGGTTGAAAAAACAGATTGAGATATAAGAGGGCGCTGCAATCTGTGTGTACTCTGACAAGTACATTTTTTAAAAAAATAGTAATAAACTCATAACACGTAGTATTATAATCAACATTCTATAGTCCAATTTGATAGCAGTGTGACTCATGTTAAGTGCATTTATAAGGAGATAGGTAGGTAAGATGATGGCAGAACATGATCCTCACCTTAACAAAAACATTAAGAGTTAAAATAAAAAAGAGTATTACGAATCTTATATCATACAGAACAAAATGAGTAGACAAGCTTTTATATACACAGATACCTTACACATACAATGAGGGATCCATGATAATACAATGTAATATACCAGGAACACCAAAGTCAAAAGGAAAGAAAACTTTGCCCATCCACTTCCAAAATGAAAAGTAGAAAAGAATATAATTTTTATCAAATCACTGTCTCCACCTCCTACCTTTCCTATTACTTGTACACTGTAATCTGTCATTTAACAAAATCTATTAATAAATCGAGTTTATGTTAAATTTATTGAGTCTAAACCAAAATTCAATTATTATAAATTCAGATATGACTTAGTCCCAATCTCGCCTGAATTAGAAAGCCTAGATCTATCTCATTTACCCGTTTTAGAAAAGAAAAAATTTAAACCAAATAATATAAAAAGAGATATGATCAATTGACATCGGTGTAAGTATAAAAGACTTATACCAAATCTTACACCGTTGATTTGGTCAAAATTAACGGATGAAATTAATTAATTATAAATTAATTATTAGAAGTTAATGGAATATAACTGTAATTTGTCTCATCCGTTCATTTTGACCAAATTAACGATATAAGATTTGATATAAGTTTTTTACACTTATACTTGGTGTCAATTGATCCCTTCTTATATATAAATATTATGATTGTATTTGAAGATAAAGCGTACATATCATGATAAATAAACTCAAAATGATAGTTAAATAAGTTTTGATTAGTTATCAACGTTTCAAACGTTGACATAAAGTAACTTTTCAGTTTGCAATCAAGTTGTTTGCAATCAAGTTGTAAGACTAATAAAGGACTTGTTTAATGTTGGGCCGGAGCTCGTTAGAGCACTAGCCTCAATATCTGTTGAATAGTCACTGTCCTGGGACTCCTAGCCCATGGGACTTGACCCCAACAATGAATATAAAGCTAGTAGAGTGTGGAGAACATGTGGTCATTGAATTGGACTAAATGTCAAAAGTTACTTACATTAAATCCAATACCAACTTGGTGCTATATAAAGCTGGCGTAGGTGATCAACTATTCATCTCTTACTTATTTTACTTTCTTTTTAATCTTTAGATAAAAAAAAAAAAAAGAAAAGAAGTAAAAAGACTAATTTACATTTTACACTCTCAAAATAGAAGGTTTTTGCACTTTGCACTCAAAAAATTTAAATTTGGCACTTTACATCCAAAAATAAGGATTTTTAGTACTTTGCATCCTAAAATTTTAAATTTGACACTTTACATTCCAAAAATATAGTTTTTTTGGCACTTTATACTTCAAAATTTTTAATTTGGCCCCAAAATCTCTCAAAATTACAAAAAGTACACCATATCTTTAATTACTCATTAAAACTAAAGGTAAATTTGGAATTTCATATAAATGAAGAGTAAAAATATTATAAAAGACTTAAACTTTTTTTTGTTATTTTCACTCTATTTAATAAACTTTTACTCAATTTATATATATATATATATATTAATGGCATGTAAAAGATTAAAATATTTAGTACTATTCAAAATTTTAAAAATAAAAATATAGCTTTGATAAAAAAATATAAAAAAATATTTGAAGAGGTTATTTTAATTTTTAATCTAAAAATTTAAAATTTTAATTTGTTACAATTAAAAACTAATAATTATTTATGTATACAATACTAGATAAATTAAAAACTACAGCAGTTATTTCAAAATTAATGTTTTCAATTAGAATTTAAATCAAGTAAACTAAATTCTTTAAATGCATACGAACTGTAAATTTTTTACATATTTAAAATTTTAAAACAAAAAATAAAGTTTTGATAAAAAATATAAAAAAGTTTGAAGCGACTATTTTAGTTCTTAATTTATTTAGATATTTTACACAAAAATAATTATTTGAAATAGCTATTATAATTCTTAATTTGTCTAATATTTTATATAGAAATAATTATTAGTTATTAATTTGCAACAGATTAAGATTTTTAGTTTTTAAATTAAGAACTAAAAAAACCACTTCAAATATTTTTTATATTTTTTTATCAAAACTTTATTTTAATTTTAAAATTTTAAAATTTTGAATAATACCAAATTTTTTAATTTTTTACATGCTGTTAATATGTATATATATTGAGTGAAAATTTATTAAATAAAGTGAAAATAACAAAAAAAAAGAAGGGTTCAAGTCCTTTATGATCATTTTATTCTTCATTTACATGGAATTCCAAATTTACCTTTAATTCTTAATTTAGTTCTTAATTTATCTAGTATTTTATACAGAAAAATTATTAGTTCTTAATTGTAACAAATTAAGATTTTTAGTTTTTAAATTAAAAACTAAAATAACCTCTTCAAATATTTTTTAAATATTTTTTATCAAAATTTTATTTTTAGTTTTAAAATTTTGAATAGTACCAAATATTTTAATCTTTTGCATGCCATTAATGTGTGTATAAATTGAGTAGAAATTTATTAAATATAGTGAAAATAACAAAAAAATGAAGGTTTAAAACTTTTATAATATTTTTACTCTTCATTTTTATGAAATTCCAAATTTATCTCTAGTTTTAATGAGCAATTAAAGATATGGTGCATTTTTTGTAATTTTTGGAGGTTTTGAGGCCAAATTTAAATTTTTGGGGTGCAAAGTGCAAAAAGTCTCTATTTTTGGGGTGCAAAGTGTCAAATTTAAAATTTTGGGGTGCAAAGTACTAAAAACCCTTATTTTTTGGGTGTAAAGTGCCAAATTTAAAATTTTGAGGTGTAAAGTACAAAAACTCCTTATTTTGGGGTGTAAAATGCAAATTAGTCCAATAAAAAATTAGACTTGAGTGAGGGAGTGTTTGTTACATGAAGAGATACATTTAGTTTGCTGGTTTATAGAAATATTTTTGAAATCTAAAAGAATCTGATTGGATTGACAAAGCAAGTCACAAGAGTCAGCTTTTGGTTTGCAGTTTTTCCAAAGTACTCAGAACCCAAAAATTAGGCAGGGGAGTTTGGTTGGACAAAAAAAGCAAGTTTCAGGGCTTTTCTTTTGCCATTTCCTTCACACGTTTCAAATGTCTTTCTTTTTTTGTTTGTTTTTTCTTTCGGTAGTAGGGGGGGCCAAGGCCCCAAGAAACAAAAACCAACTATTTAGTAAAACCCAGAGGAGTACAAACTCCTATAAAATTAGCAAGATAAAATCTCTTGATTTGTTTGGGTGAATTAGCCCAAATTGTAATCTCTTGCTGCTGGGACAGCCCTAACTTGGCTAATTTATCCGCACACATATTGGCTTCCCTGTAAATCTGCTTGACCTCAATTTGGATCCATTCACAAAGCAAAAACCCAATTCTGTCTATCACTGGACACCACTTCACTTCCCTGGTTGGAGAATTAATTATCAACTCAGCTACTATTTTGGAGTCAACCTCAACAACAATCTTCCTAAAACCCATCTACCATGCCATTTGTAAACCTTTCCAAACACCCCATGCCTTCGCTGTTAATACGTCTGCATGCCTAACAAACTTGGAAAAACCTATTATCCAATTTCCATTATGATCGCTAATAAGACCCCCACATCCTGCCCTATTATGATCGGTTGCTCCATCTGTATTAAGTTTTACCCAGCCACGAGGAGGAGGAGACCATAAAGTAAGGGATCGTTCCTCAACTCTTCTGATTGCTCCAACTATAGCTCTAAACTCCTTACACGCCAGAACCCACCAATCAATAACCTTGTGAGGGAAAGATGGTCTTTTACTGTTTTCCTCAAACATACTTTGATTTCTCCACTGCCATATATTCCAAATGATGATTGCCCACTTTTTTACCCATCCAAAACCATCCGCCTTTCTCTTAGCTGATAGATTAGTAAAACACCAATCCTCAAGGCTTAACGTGAAGAAATATGGTCTTTTAGAGAAAGGGATAAGATGTATCCAAATATTTGCTGCCACTGGACAGTCCCAAAGGACATGAAGGACTGATTCAATTTGGGCTCCACATTCTCCACAACCCTTTTCACAAATACTCCATCTCGCTTTTTCTCTCGTTAGTGAAAGTTTACCTTGAGCTGTGAGCCATACAAACAAACGCATCCTCTCTGGGACATAGAGCTTCCAAATCCAATTCCAAAACAAGGGCATAGATACCTCCTCTCATTCCAGATTATATGGTAGGTACTACAAACACTGAAAGATCCAACCTTATAAGCATCTGCGAATCGAGCAAGGACTCCAACAAGCCCCTATGCCAAGTACCCTCTGAATCCACCATGTCAACTACTTTGCATCCTTCAAAACCTCCAATGTCATCAATCCAAAAATCAATGAGCTTACAGTCTAGGCCGATCCAACTATCAAGCCAAAAATCCACTGTCCTGCTATTACCCAAATTCCACATTTCATATCTAAAAAGTAAATTCCACCCTTTAGCTATATCTTTTCAAAGTTTAGAATCAAAACCCTTCCAAACAATAGAAGTTGCCCAATCCTGCCTCCTTCCATATTTGCCCTTTAGGACTTCCATCCAAATAGCTCCACTTCTAGTTTTAATACTCCAACTAAGTTTCATTATGCATGCCTCATTCATGGTTTGGAGATCTTTAATCCCAAACCTCCTTAATCTCTTGGCTTACACAAAGATTTCCAGGCAACAAGATGAGTCTTCCTGCAGTCTGCATTATGTCCCCAGATAAAGCTTCTTTGAATCCTCTCCATATCATGAATGATAGACTTGAGAAGCAATTCCACCATCATAGGATAAACTAGAATAGAACCTGAAACTGCCTTTAACAGAGTCGTTCTCCCTGCCATGGAGAGATGGGTAATCTTCCAGCCTGCCAGTCTTTGCTTGAGTTTTTCTATGATATAGTAGAATGCACTTCTACTATGACAGCCCTGAATTATTGGAATTCCCAAATAGCGCCTCATGTTACTTGATTCAACAAAACTGGAGAATTCAACAAGTTGTCCCCTAATCTCCCTACTGACGTTCTTAAAGAAAAATATATTTGATTTCTCTCGATTAACTCTTTGCCCCGAAATGAAACAGAAATCCTCTAGGCACCTAAGAACACACCGAATCTGATCCAAATTGGCTTGGCCAAAAAGAAGAAGATCATCTGCAAACAATAGGTGAGAAATGTGGAGACCTTCTTTCCCTACTTTAATAAGGACCCAGCTACCATCTTTGACTCTAGCTTCAATCATTTGCGAAAGCTTCTCCATGCAAATGACAAATAAATATGGCGATAAGGGATCCCCTTGCCTGATACCTTTGGTCAATCTGAAATCCTCTGTAATTCCCCCATTCCACAAAACATTGAAAGAGACTAAAGATATACACTTCATAATCACCTCAATAAGATCTTGAGGTAGTTCCATTTCCATAAGAACCTATCTAATGAAAGACCATCTCAGACGATCGTAAGCCTTTTCCAAGTCAATCTTTATGACAAAAAACCCCTTTTTCCCTCACATTTTCCTCATAGTATGAAAGAGCTCCCTAGCTATAATGATATTATCTTAAATGCATCTGCTAGGGACAAAACTAGATTTGAAAGGGGATATAATCTGAGGAATCACATTCTTTAGTCTATTGGCAATAACTTTAGTGACACCCTTATAAATAACGTTGCATAAAGAAATGGGCCTGAATTAAGCTAACCTTTCTGGTCTCTCAACCTTCGGGATAAGAACAAGAAAAGTCCTATTGATCCTCCCAACATCTTGTTCTCCAAAACTTTCTTCACAAACATTGAAACCTGGTGACCCACCACATGCCAAGCATGATGGAAAAAGGATGCAGAAAATCCATCTGGACCAGGGGCTTTTAGAGGGCCCATAGAGAAAAAAGCCATTCTGATCTCCTCATCTGCATAGGGACTCATAATCTTGTTCAAAGCTAAAGGATTAGTTGCTGGAATAAGAGGAGAATAGTAAGAGGTACCTTGGATTGCATCTATCTTCTCTGAAAAAAGCCTTTTAAAGAAATCCACAATCATAGTCTGGAGGACTTCCGATTTCTCTTCCAATGCCCATTATCTGTCTTTAGCATGAGAATCTTGTTGTGTCTCCTCCTACTAATGGTTTTGAGATGATAATCTCTGGTGTTTCTATCTCATTCATTAATCCACCTACCTCTGGATTTTTGATTCCAAAAAACCTTTTCTTCTTCAAGGACCCTTTCAAGCTGCAAATTGAGATTATTTTCCAACTCCTCTAGATAGGGAAGTTTCCTATGTGAACCTGCCAGTTTACTTTTAATACCCTTCAACCGAGCCAAGATCCTTCTCTTTTTTCACATGAATGTTCCCAAAAACATCTTTATTCCATAACTTGAGTTTAAAGTTGTCACCTCCAGATTGGTCAGGAGATCTCTGTCATCTATCCAAGCCTCTTTAATATTATCTAAAAAAACCATCGTGTAGAGTCCAAGCTTGTTCAAACCTGAAAGGTCTCTCAAGATAAATAGATGGTAAACCTTGAAGACAAATGAGGAGTGGATGATGATCAAAAAACTGAACTTGCTCTAGGACCTTGACCATGGCTTCTTGGAAATTTATCCTCCAGCTGGAGTTTGTTAGGGCTCTATCCAATCTCTCAAACAATCTCTCATGCCCATCCATTTTAGGACCCCGCCAAGTAAATCTACTGCCCGAGCCCCAAGATCTAACAGGCCAGTCCTATGTATCCTATCTCGAAAGAAACTTGCCTTCACATTTCCTCTCATCCGGTAAAAGAATATCATTAAAGTCACTAGCAACCAACCAATCACCTTTCATATCAGTAGCTATATTTTCCATCTTTGCCTAAAGATCTCTCTTTCTTTCCTCCTTAGGAATGTCTTTCAAAAGGACTTTTTAGAGTCTCAAAAGTTAAATTTCTTAATAAAACTTGTATTTTAGAGCTTGGACGAGAAAGTAGAATCAAATTAGGTTGATTCGAATCAGAATCCGATTTAAAATCCTATAAGATTTCTACTTATTATTACCATATCCGAATCCGATATAAATCCAAAATTTGAATAAAAAATCCGATCCAAATAACAGTTAATAATAATTAAAATCAAATAACCAATAAGTAAAAGACATGTAAAATCAAATAAATTGTTATTTATGAATGATAAAAATTTATGTAAGATTTATATTTAATTATTTTGATTTTATTAAAATATAAATAAAATTCAGAAATAAATTGTTATTTATGAATAATTAAGTAGAACTTTTGTTATATAATATATTACAAAATTATGATAGGATTCTAGTACTTTATAAAATTATCAAGTTTTATTTGTATTTTAGTTAAAAATTTAGAAAATTTTGTAATCAATTTATTTAAGTGTTTCATGAAATTTTAAAAGTAATTAATTATTAAATATAATACCTACAAAAAAAACTAAAATTAGGAAAAGTAGAAGAATATTATAAAATAGTTTTAAAAATATACATAATTCTATTAAATAAAATGTTTCACAAATACAAATTAATGAATTATTAATTATAAGGTCATATATATTATATTATATATAAATGAATTTATTAATATATATATAATTATTAATTAAATAAAAAATATTATTAAAATATTCATATTCAGATTTTTAACGATCGGATTGTTTGGTTCCATATCCGATCCACTTATTTCGGATTATGAATATTTATAGTTAGATTTAAACCATCAAACATTTTAATCACTTAAAGAGCCTAAAATTCAAATTGGATTTTGATTGAATTCGAATTAAAATCTAACCCATTGACTGCCATAGCAAATAGCAATTTATCATGGCCTTTTATATGTATTCTTAAGCAATTTTCACTTTTGACGTGTATAGCTTTTGTAATGATAGCCATTGTTATGTGTTGACTAAGGTTTGCTCTAAGACAAAAGTTCACCCTGTTTGGTTCAAATGGAAATTCTTACAACCAAAACTTATCTAGTTTGTCATGACCCAAACTTGAGTGTATAACTGGCACTAGGATCTACTAATCCTAGTAAGTTTCACAATAATATTACTTAAGTGAAACCAATCATATCATATAAATATCTCGACTACTCGAATACAAACCAAAATCCTATCTAAGAATATAAATGAGCACTAGAGTACAAAAAGATAACAAAGAATCATGCTAGTACATATCAAGTCGACTGGAACAGTGCTGATGCCTTTCTAGCAGGAATACGAATAGTCAAACCAATCTGGAAAGATATCAAAACGTGAGCTGTTAAACTCAATGAGTACGAATGATATCTATTTTAGTCATGCTGGGATATGCACCACAAGTATACTAAAACATATATATACATATACAATAAGCAATATAGTACATCAAATCATATATGTGAGAATATCATCATATCTGGTCATCATATCATATCACTGGACTCAGGACACTCACCAGTAGATGTTACAGCACACCGCCCTCTCGCCGAGCCCTTGGCATCCCAATCTCATTACGACAGTGTGCATCATGTCTGCGACCCCACCGCCTCATACTAAATTCAGGGCACTCACCATTGAACACTACGGATCACTGTGCTCTAATTGAGTCCCTAACATCCCCAATCACATCACACAATACCATCTCTATATATTTATAAATCATTTCACTTATACACATATATAGTTCATATATCAACATAAGTCTGTCAAAACATGCAATAACAAATGCTTACTGACATATCATAACATATCAACACATATCTCGGTAATTTTGCATATAATCAAAATACCATATGCATCAAAACCACAGTTTATATCAAAATCACAATTATAAAGCACATGTATATGAATGGTATCTCACTCATAGTCAAAGTTGAGTTAAACCTGAGTTGCTGTTCGACTCAATGATCACCCTGTATCTTAGCTGTTGTATTTACAACCACAACAACAATAATCAAAACCCATACTTTAATCGACATAAGAAAGGACTTAGCCACCAAACATTGGCTCTGAACCTACTTTGGGACCCATACATGCATCTTAAGACTCATTTCTCGACACTCAGAACCCATTCAACTCAAGAACACACATTCAAATCCCTTAAAAACCCTTAAACACACTAAACCGGTCTCAAAAACCATTGAACCGGCTTCAAACTCCCTTAAACTGGCTTAAAGAGGCCACGAACACTTCAAAATTAGATTGAATCGGCCTCAAGTACTTAGGAGCCAGATTGAACCAGCTAAAAACAACCCAAAACAGGGCTGAACTGGCCACAAAGGCCCCTAAACTGGCCCAAAAAACCTAAAACTGAGCCGATTCAGCCAAAAAACGCTTAACTTTCAGTGGAATCGACCTCCCCCGAACCTTTAGATCAACTCGGTCCAAAAGATATCTTCTTGCTAGGCCGGGAACTGGTTTAACTTCTCAAATCCGAGTTGAAAAGACCCCTGAACTGGCCGGTCAAACCTTGAACCAGCATTGGGCTGATTCAATCAACCAGAAACCCTAATTCCTACAAATAGCCTATCTCAGTCTTGGTTATGCTATACCAATTCCTGTTTAATCCACTCTATCCCAACCCTAGGACAACATATCCCTGCTTTCATTGATAAGTTGACTCACCAAGTCAACTCGACGGTTTCGACCGTTGGGCCGAGTTGACCTACCCAAAACTCGACTTAATCCACCCAGACATGGGCCAGGCCTAACACGACCGACCAGGCTTGCCCTAGGTGAGTCTACAAGTGATCCAAACTGACTCACTCGATTTGACTTGGATGGACCCGGATGCCATCTGGGTCCGTCTTTTTCACCCGAAAACCCAAGTCTCTAACCTGGTTTCCTGTAAGTCGACCTAGAGTTGGAAATATTGGAAAAAAAACTGGAAAAACATGCTACACGCTGGTTTCAAGCTCGATTTAAATCCAAGAACACCAAGACTAAGGTCAACAAACTGATCTACAACCTTTAATAGAAAAAATAATCAGCAAAAACTGGAAATTTCTTGAAAAATTCCCTCCGAACCTTCACAGAATACCCGAAAGAACTAGATTTCACTTAGAACTTGCCATTGGTTAAGAGCTTTTGCTCGTTGGTTTAAAACAAACTTAAATACTCAATCCAATCGAGCCAACAACTCTTTATGATCATGGTATGGAATGGAAGCTATAGTGAACCAGGTACTATTTGACAGAACTTCTTGCTTTGTCTCAATTAGGCCCCTCAAATTTTGATTTCTTTCAATTAGGCCCTTGACAATTTAGATTTGCAACCCAAACTTCTTGATTTCTCAAATTAACCCCCCAATTCTATATTTTCTTCAATTACCCCTTCCAAAATTATAATTTAGCCCCAATTTCCCTTAATTTATGCAATTAAGCCCTTAAGCTTAATAATTAATCCAAATTCCAGAAAAATTGAAAACTTGTGTTATTACATAGTCAGACCCCCAAGACCTACACAAAATCCTCGAGTACTTGTAAACTCTGTGTGTGTGTGTGTGTGTTAATATTCATTTGCGTAAGATTAAAAATAACAAATACGATAATTGTACTTAACTTTAGTAGTAAGTTATCCCAAAATTTGTTCAAACGTCACAGACTCATAATAATAACTAAAAATAACCATTTGTCAAAATATGATTTAGATATTTGTACATGTTTATAAATTAAGGTATAATATTTGAAAAGTTATAAAAACCACAAAAAGATGGAAAAATTGGTTCTAAGACCCAAAAAAGCCCTAAAGCCCGTGAATAGGAAAAGTCAGTTCTATCACCAAATTAGACCAGCTTAAAAAGCTTAAAACCTGAAGCAAACACCCCCAGACTCTTCTCCTCTAGTCTTATGGCCCCCGGCCAATAAAGAAAAACAAAAAAACAGATTGGGGAAGCTGATCATGCTGGACCAAGTTCAGGGGGCAAGTCCATGAAAAAAATAAAACAGAATCACATTGGCTGCAGGTTCTTTCCTTTAAAAAAAAAAAAAAAAAACTTTGCAGGTGAATTTTTTCATGAAGTGTAGTGAATAGTTTAATTCTTAGTAGATAAAAATTTTAGAAAGTTAATACTTTATATTTAAAAATATACTTTATAAAAAAGAAGCTCTTAACTTAATATTAAAAAAAAAAAACTGAAAAAGTAGCACTTTTTACCATACTAAACAGCTATCACTGGTATACAAAAGCAGCAGCATCCCAGAGGATGCATGGGAACTGCAAAATACCACCATACAAAGCAGGAACTCCATCTTGTAGCACCTGACCAATATCATGTTACATGGCAGTCCCTGCAAAGGAGATTAGAAGTTGGTATTCAAAAGAAGGGGGCTTCAACTTGACAAGTACAGCAATGCTATCATATCCATCAATGAGATCCAAAAAGACAGTTAAGAAATTCTACAATTAGTAATTTCTGCCACTGATGTAACTCAAAACAGGGTAAGAATCCTGTTTTCAAAGATTTGTGCTCAAACAATGAACAATTAGAGAATATCAATTAGAGGATGAACAAATAACATCCTTCTAAGTACCCAAGAAAAATTTGTGAATGGTGAAAATGCAATGAATCAGATACGAGGGATGGATTCTGCACAGATGAACTGTTTGAGAAGGGCTTTCTCTTCATCAATTTGCCTTTTATCTTCCCAAATCATTGGGCTTCACTTTCCTCTTCTCCCCCAGTATCCACTTGAACAGCTCACGCTGCCGATCCTCAGGGATGGGCTCACGAAACTTCACAGGCTTGATGACTGGAGGCAATAGAACTGGTTCCTCTGGCTTGAGGGCAGCAGTTTCTGTAGTCTCAACTGGAGGGGAGGAAGCTTGGATTCAGCTTTTCCATGACCTACAGCTGTATCCTTTTTCCTTGCTCTTGCAAACATATAAGCTGCAAAGTTCAACTGAATGTGGGTTAACCATCCCCATACTTTCAAGAGCTTGAGTTTAAAACTCAAATTTTTACTAACATAACCTCCAGGTATCAGAGTCATAAGACAAAAATGAGGCAAGGTTGAGGACAAGGTCTGCAATTAATTCCAATGAGCATGTTAAAAAAAAAAATTCTGACAAATGATTGGAAAACAAAAATAAAACTTCACTTGAGAATGATAGGTAAAATCCTCATTCCAATAGTCAAACACAAAGAAGATGGATAACTCTTCCCAAACCATTGTGTCAAGATAAAATTCGCACAGTCATTGGAACAGCCGAAGACAAATGGATTCTCCTCAGTTGCAGATTGTAATGCAGATCTTAGTAGCTTTATAATGCTGGTTGTCATGAAAGGTTGCATTGCTGAAGAATAAACTATCTATATCACCCACTTCATGACATTCATCATACAACCTCCACAAAGTGTAGCTTCATCAAATCAGATTTGAAATTAGCAATGTCAAGTAAATAACCCCCGGAGTTATTAAAGAAATAACATTAAAAAGATCACACGTTCAAGTCTTCTGAAAGAAGTATGAGGACGTTATAAGCACAATGCAACCTAGGCCATAGAGCATTTGAAACAATATAGTCAAAGTGTGATAATACTTGAATTTGGTAGCAATGAATTACAGATCAAAAGGACGTGATGAAAACTTTTAAAATTATGAGGCCAAGTACTTAACTTTAAAAATAGTTACAATTGGGGGAACCACTATGAATGAGATAACATCCTCCCTTCTTTCCAGTAAATATAACGGTTCCTTTTCCCCCCCTTTTTGTTCGAACATCAATTAACCCAAGTTAGGATCTTAAGTCCTCCCTGTCTATGCTTCCAACGTATCAAAATTCAGACCTTCAGGTGCAATATTCAATTACTTATCACTTTGCATATAATAGCTTCTATCATATAACAGTATAAGAGTAGAACTTACAACCATTTTCCAGCACTCTAAATCAGCAACACATGAGATCTCTGTCAAACTATAAGGTGAGAAAGCATCTTTAGACAGCTCTAACTTCCCCATCAAGCAAGAGAAGTTTTTTAATTCATTAAAAACTTGTTAACAGGAGTAGCATAAGCTTTAGCTTTTCTTTTGAAGCCAAATAGACTACAAAGTATATAAATGATATTCGGCTGACCCATGATGGCAAGCACAAAGCATCAAACAGCATACTCAAAATTAAGAAAAACGCATTACTTTTAGAAAAGCATCCTATTTAATTAATTTAGAAGGGTTACATCTTTTAGAGGAGACTTCTTTCCTAACCCAGAATCATATTCCTTTCACCTCTTAATCCTACTGCACCAACAAGAGAAAGTAATAAATAAAATAAAGAAAAAAATAAAACTGACTGCAAAAGGCTTTAAAAAACTACTCCCAAGACAGAAGAATCCCCAACTTCATAGAAACTATAAACCTGGTTGCAAGAATACCTTAACACATGGACAGGGAAAAGAAAAAAAGGAGAAGAAGAAGAAGAAGCTTAGCCAAAATTCTAATTAACCTTTGCCAATAGAATCAGCCAATTAAAGATATCCGTAGTATGACCATAATGGACTCCGATTGTGACCAACAATCTAGAAGTCTCAACCAAAAAGCTAAGCAAGAGAAAAAAAAAATCTGGTATATGAAATTACATGACCCATTTTATCACTAACAACAGCATAAGATCCTACTGCGGGTTAGTAAAGATTGATAAATCTTGAAATAATTTATGATAGCACCATCATCTCCCCAATTCTCATTAATTGATATATAAATAAACCACTTAAAATTGACATTTCTCTTAGCCAACAATCTCGCTCCCATGTCTAGCCATTTGGGCAAGTATATCCCATAAATAGTATCAACCAAACAATTTGTTTCCACTGTAAGTCTGTCACTTCTCGAATCCAATGTAGAATGATGAGTGCTCTCTCTCGTATTCAAACAGTAAAAATAAAATTTCTGAAACTTAACACGCGCACATATCATGCCAAGCAAACTCCTACAGAGAACACTAAAACAAACAACACAATGTTAGAGAAAATATGGAAGAACAACTCATCTAACAGCAGAAACTTCATACCTTCTCACAAATACAGAAACAAGCTAAAAACACGTCTCAGACAATACACCGAGCACGTAATACACAAAACTGTATACACTAATACGAGTAAGTTATTCGAAGTCTGAGGTAACATCTAATGATTTCAACTACCCAGCTTGCCATTTCAAGCAATGGGGCGAACCCAGAAGGATTTATCATCATTCGCATAAATATAAATAAATTTGCAAAATATATACACTAGCAGAGAGAGAAATAAACCTCCAAGGTCAGATTTGAAATGAGAAGAACGCGCCAAACGACTTTGTAACGTCGAGCGAGGGAATTCCTTAGGAGGCTGAGGTGGACGTGAGACCACGACTGCGGAGCCTTTGAGCAGCGTCATTCCATGTTTGATTTTGATTTGAAGTTTGAGTCTGCTTTTTGAGCTTGAAGGCTTGAAGTCCAAGCCCCCCTTTAGGCTCTTTCTATTTTCCTGTTACTTAGTCGTTACTTCTTTCTCTGCTTCTTACTGTCGTTTCACTTTCACCGCTGTTTCACTTCACTGGAAGTTTCAAATGCATTTTCTTTTGGATAAATCATTTTAATGTTGACTTAAATTTAAATTAAATTTACATTAATTTTTTTAAGTAAAATATAATATTAATAATTTTCAAAATTAATATATATTTTATTATACTTTTTTGTTATTTTTAAATTATTTAATAAAGATAAATTTGCAACTGAAAAAATAAATGAAATTTATATATTTTTTAGATAAATTTAATTTATGAAAAAAAACCACACTTTCAAAGAATTCGTTTATAAGTAATAATTTTAGAGTTTTTTATGGTTAATCTAAACTTTGATTCATAAAAAATAGAAATTAATTATATTTTCAGATTTATAAATAAATTTTCTTTTTTTTCCCACCCAAACATTAGAAATAAGAGCAATCAACTGATAATTACCTAGGTATTTGATAACATAAATTTTCTTAATTATATTTGTCTCTATTAAATTATAATATTATGCAGTTGTTTGTATTTTTAAAAAAATTATAAATATTGTCTAATTTTTTTAATAACAAATTTACTCTTATTAATTAAATAAAAATTGTCAAAAATGGACTGAAAGAATGAGATTAGAACAAATATTAAATTGTGAATCATATAAATATTATATTTTTAACTTAAAGAATTAATTTAAGACCTAATTTAAATTTTGAAAGACAGATGAGAAATTTTTAATCCTTTTATTTTCTTTTATCTTTTCAAAAAATTAACATGCATTTTCCAGCAGATGCCTTCGGACATAAAACAAATATTACGAATTTTTGGAAATTAAACTGATCTTCTTAGTTACAACACTAAACCGAGTTTCTTATCTAAACAACTAACACAAAAACCACGGTCTTCTCCATTAATCTAGTGCATGTTCTTGGTTTGAGAATAAAAGGAATAGGAATACTTTTTTTTGTTTTTTATAATGCAAAATTTTGCAAAAAACTTTATGAAAATAATAACTCAAGAAAAGCTTTAAAATGTTTTTAGTTATATAATTTTTAGTTCTGAAAACTTAATCTTAGTTAAAAAATAACAACATAGCTGAAAACGATGGTAATGGCAGCAAAATATGACAGCAGTGAAAGATGGCAGAATGTGGAAGACGATTTTAGACTTGAAAAAAAAAAAATAGTTTTGAAAACAATATTTTGTTATTCTTAAAAAACTCCTTACTTTTGCAATTTAATTTTCAAAACAAAGCTGTTAAAAAGTTTTTTCAACTTATTTTTCTTATAAAAAAATGGAAAGCAGTTTTTGAGAATAAAAATAAACAAACCTTTACTTTTTTTTCTATTTTACCAGGAAACATACTGGTACAGAGTTACTGAATACTCAGTAAGACATTATTTCCTTATTCTATTAACATCCATAATTTTTCTTAATTTATTATTTTCTTTCGAAAGTCTAATTAATGTAAAATTTCATGAGTTAAAATTACCATAATTAGGCAATTTGCTGCAAATTAAGATAGATGTGTCCATTTATTATTATATTTATTTAATTTTTTTGGATACTGTCCATTTCTTATTATGTTGGTCTAAAGGTAGATGATGGGTCTTAAGAATTTTTGGTTGTGTAACAGATTCTGTAAAAAATACAAGTCTTGCAATTCAAAATCTCCAAAAAGGTGTATTAAGGACTCATTCTTCAGGGTAAATAAGCCTAATTAAAAACAATAACAGTATTGAGGTTCAAGCACTTGCAAGGAATATCTGAGACAATTGCGCGTTAGTTATCTGAAAGTGCAATAATGGAGTTCGAATACTGGACCATCCAGACCTTTGATACCAAAGATTAGAAAATTTGTAATAAAACTAACTCTTTCTCTTTTCTCTCATTTTAGTTTTTATTTTTATTTTTCTTTCTTTCCTCGCTCTCCAGCTGCGTGTGTTACACCAGTCAGAAGGTCTTAAGCCATTAAGTGACAAAAACAACCAAACCCACGTGTGACATACTAAAAAA
>CAJVSB020000631.1:0-34052 GCA_911865555.2 Thlaspi arvense | reverse complement strand
TGGTATGAGTATGAGTTTGTTATTGTGAGGCTGACTAGGGTCGGGGGACTTGAGTGTCGATCACAGGCCTGGGTTTGGGCCGTGACAATGATGGAGCTGAATTCCTTCACGTATTCTCGCACCAAACCTTTGTGCTTCAATTTTTGCAATGATTTGCATGCCAACCAGCTTTTGTTGCAAGGGAGAAACTATTCCTTAAGTTCTTCTTCAGCTCGTCATAAGTACCGTTCTCAGTTTGCTAGCCACCTCGTTTTGCACCATTTTTGACCTCTACCATAGCTTTGCATCGCCCGTCAAGTACAGTGGTAATTGACGCTTTTTCCTCATTGGGGATCTTCGCAGCCTCAAAATACATTTCCATATCCCATAGGAAATTTTACAACTCCTTGGCACTCCGAGTGCCCTTGAACGCTTTCGGTTCCGGAACCTTGAACTTCTTCCTTTCAAACTAATTCCAATAGCTTTTCGAAGTACGGCTAGTTCTGCATCCACCACTTCAATCACATCAGTGAGGTCTTTACGTACCAAGTTGACCTTCTCCTCAAGAGTTGTCGTCAAGGAATTGAATTGGGATGGGTGCCTGGTCAATTCGTTCACCTTCTACTTCAGTCCCTCGATCATCGAAAGAAAGCCCCCCACCGTTTTCTGAAGTCCATTCATTACTCCTGTATTCTTTCAATGGCCAAGTACAAGGAAATGTCAGCTATGTGTGAAGGTTGACCCTACAATGTTTCCAACTATCAACTCTCACCTTGAGTGATGTGTAATGGTCATTGGATGTCATTTTGTTCACCCAAGCTCACTAGAAGCTCTGATACCAAGTTTGTTACCGAGTTTAAACGGAAGCCCAACAATTTTTGACCTTTAACTCAGGAACCGGCCTATTTCCCATCCGGAAATAGTAAGCCTTATCTGCAATTCCCACAATTGTTCTTGCGAATCAACACAATCCAAACACATAACACACCAATTCAATATACAAGAAACTTTTCAAGTTTCCAATCTTCTTATTAATCCAACAGGATTACAATTTCAAAAGCTTTTTTTCTCTCTCAGATCTTTTGCCTCTCGCTCGATTTCTCTCCCCAAATCGAGTTCACCCAACCCTCTGTTCTCTTCTATGAACAGACTGAACTCCTCCCTCTAGTTCAGCTTTCTTTGCTTATAGCTCACGTAGGAGTCCAAATATTCTCAATCTCTTTCCAAATAACATCCCTATTTGGTAGGATTTCATCCTATCTATTTTCAGATTCATCTTGAATCTAGCTAGGATTTGGGTCTTAATTCATCTGAGATTTCCTTTAAATCTGTTAGTTGATTTGGCCTATTTGCATCTTGGAAACTCTCTTCCAGATCTTCTCCCCCAAACTTAATCTCTTCAACCTATTCCCTCTAATTATGCAAATCTAGAATCTGGACTTGATCCTACCCAAGTACAAATCTGTGCGAGCTCTGTCGGTGCAGATTCTTCCCAGATTTTTGCATATGTTCCTTCGCGATCTATAGGTGAATCTGAACTTCTTTGATCTTCTTTTACCCGTCCTGATCTTCCTATATCCTTGCTTTATCTCCAACTAATCTCCTATCTTGCCCCTTTGGCCTCATCCGCCCCTGACATAACCCACGATCTTCGATTGTCTGCTTCTCAAGCTTTGATTTCTGCCATTGATAGGTCCAGAAGCTTCTTGCATACCGACCCGAGTGTGCGACCTGGACCCTTTTCTCTCGCCCGGCTCTGGCCCCGTATGGGTCGAGGCTGGGCTCACCTAGGTCGCCTAGTCGGGCCGACCCAAGCCCACATGATTGGGGCCTGCCCCGCTGTAATGGGGCCCGCCCATGGGGCCACTTCCTCAAATGGGTCTAACCCATCTCTCCCATTCCTAGCAGCTTCTCCTGCTGGGTTCTATAGTAGTAATGCAGGCCTACCCCATTGATTTTGGGCCCAAACTGATCCAGCACCGAGCCCATCCGACCTTTCTAGCCCAAGCCAATTCTGCTCACTCTTTTGAATCCCATCTAGCCTAGATCCAAATCCAATTCTTTTGGGTATATCCCTTGACCCAATTCAAAACCCAACCCAATTTCTTAGGCCCAATCCGTGGCCTTTTTGAATGGGGCCGGTTCAATCCAAAAAAAGCTAACACCTACCATTGTTCTCCAAACTTCCAGATGTCCGTTGTTGAACCGGTTTGGTTATGCATGCAACTATGGTTCCTTGGCAAAATCAGTTCAATATTGGATGTAGCTGGTAATAGGGTCCTTTAGGCGTGGGAGCTATATAATTATGAAAGTCTTTTTTTAAAAAAAAAAAGCAGAAAATGCATATTTATTTAGGAAAATTCACAGCAAAATGATTAAGATTGAGCATGAAATTTCTTCCATTCAGATACAGATCGCCTTTGATTTTTTACTTGATTTGCTACGTTGTCAACTAGTGCCCGAACTTTACTAATGTACGGGTGGAAAAAGAAATGAATAATACAAAAATCTGATAAAATAAAACAAACTTGTTGAAAAAATTCCAATTATCCTTTTTCTCAAATATTTGATATACATTACATCATTTTCCTGCCTCCCCCCCCCCAACACACATATAAATGTGAATATATATATATATATATAATATGAAAATAGAAATATATAGAGATTAATTATTGGACAAAATTAATTTTTCACCAATTTGTAAAAAGGAGGTTTCTAGGCATGCTCTTCTCAAAGATATATTATATATCTCATTAATTTTCCTTTTCCCCCACACACATAAAATAAATAAGTATTAATTATAGGAAAATAATTAAATTATGTGAATTGTTTCTTTTTCCTTATATACATGTGTGTGCATGAAAAAAAGAAATAGATGGGAATTAATTAAATTTAAAATTTATGTAATGTAAAAAATGAAATAATTCACATAAATTTCTTTCCAATAAGTATTCCCTATCTGTTTGCTTGTTCACATACACTCGCTCACGCACGCACACATGTATTGTCACACTCTAACCTAGATATGTGACTGGTATTAAAAGTTAAATTGCTAGCCTTAGTAAGCCTTAACCCAAACAAAACGTAATATGAGAAGCAACACAAATATAAATCGCCAAAATATGTTTATATAAAACCTCATCCTATCTTAGTACTACATAGAGCCATCTAAAGTACAAATATACAAGGTACACAAAAGATATACATCAAAATCGAAGTAGCCAAACGATGGTGCCCGCTCACAGGGAAGCTATGAATACACGGATGTGATTTTGCGATTTGGAAAATGTTAGAAAATGATTAGTATAAGACTTAGTGAATGCTAGTACTACTCTAAGCATACTAGGATATGCAACATAAAATGTGTCAAGTACATGTATATCACAACAGTGAGTGTCACGACCCAAACCTGAGGCTCGTGATTGGCATTAGGATCTACCAATCCTAGTCAGTCTCACAACCAAAACACATGATCAAACCACATGTATCATATTAGCAGTAATAGTCACAAACAACCAAACTCACATCCTTAAATACAAACCAAAATCCTGTCTGAGAAAAACAAAAGAGCAATTTAGAGTACAAAGCAATAACGTAATGAAACATGCATGTATATCCATCAATCTCGGAGCTTAGCTCAAATCACCACTAACTGAAATACGAATAGCCACCCTGATCTAGAATGATAATAAAAGGGTGAGTTGCGAAACTCAGTGAATATAGATAATACCTAACCTATACATGTCGGCATATGTATCATACCACAATTCCAAAATCATTTATAAACCACACACACACACACACACACACACACACATATATACAGTGAGTAGTTTTAACATCAAAATATACATATGTGGGAGTATAACTATCATATCACGAGACTCCAGCCTCGTGGCTCTCTCAATTGGAGGAATCCACCGTCCCGATAATCGAAGACATCACAACCATAACCATAATCATAAAACATTAGATGGCTATCACTCGATCGAGTCCACATCACGCCCACCAGGGCAACATGCATACCAAAGTAACATAATCTTTGTACATATCACGACCCCCACATGTAAATTTAAAACAAATATATACATTCCGTAACTTAAACCAATATCACATATCAATATAGCTCACTATTTGTATACAAACCACATAACATATATCCCATAAGTAAATACACCAAAATACAAATTATAAAACATATAATCAGCCATGCCAGAAAAACATAGTAGAAAAATGCATGCATAGAAACGGTATTATCACTCACAGTATAGAAACTGAACTAAGAAAGAAGTCCCGGTTACCCTCACCTGACTTATCGGTCTGGATGCACCTCTTCAGCCGTATTTGTAATTAAAACCACACAAAATTATTACTAATGTCAAAATCGGCACAAGAAATGGGCTCGTAGCCCAAAACTAGCTCAAATCCCATCTTAGTACCCTGGCATTCATCCTAAGGCATCACTACCCATCATCTGGAACCCGCGCAACTCACTAACACTCAATAATTTTACCCAAAACCCCTTGATGATGGTGATCCAGCCTTTAAAACCCTCAAACTAGCCTAAATCGGCCTAAAACTACCTCAAATCAAACTGAACTGGCCATGAAACCCTTAAAATCAGATTCAGAAGGCCCAAAACCTTAGGAATAGATCTGAACCAGTCAAAAACTGTCCAAAACAAGGCTGAATCGGCTACTAAACCACTAAATCAACTTGAATCAAGCCAGTTTAGTCGAGAACACCCAAATTTCGGTTGAACTAGACATTTTCAAAGCCCCGGACCAACTCGGTGTAATAGTTCTTTTCTTCTTGATTCCAGAACCAATTCAACTTCCCAATTCTAAGTTAATTTGAACACTAAACCGGCCAATCAAACCCACTGGCCAATTCAGTCAAACACCCTTTTTTTTTAATACCAGCTCAGCTCAGTGGCTTGGCTCAGCTCACCGGTTTGGGCCATTAGCTTGTCAACTCAGGCCCAGCCCAAACTTTATAATAGCCCAGCCCAAGCCTACTGGCCTGGCCCCAACTCGAGGTGAGACGACTTATTGAATTGAGCCGACTTGCCCGATTCAACTCGGACAGACCCGGATGAATCCAGGTCTGTCTTCCTCACCCGATTAGGCAACCCAATTGTCTAACAGGGTCTGCAACAGACTCGTTTCAAAGAAAAACACAAATTACACTAGATTTGAGCATACTTGCAAGATTGATGATTAAGGCTCGTAAACCTAAGCTAGACAAACCCGAACAACACTTTTGATCAGAGTAAATAAGTTGTCCAAAAGCCCAAAAAAAGCTCGAACAGCCAGTCGGTAGCCCGTGTGCTCCATCAGCCAAAAACTCGAGATTTCTCTCAACTCTTCGCTTAAACCTCAAATTAATCGATGAGAAACTCTCATCGACGCCTAACACGTTCAAATAAGCCATCAACAGTCGAAAAGCAGCTTAAATGATGGTAATTTGGCATCAAAAGTTTCGCCCTCCTGTCGAGTTGAAACTCCCTATTCCCTCTAGATCCAATCCACCAACTTTGATTTCCTTCAATTTCATCCCTTAATTTTTCAATTAAGTCCCTACATCTTTCAATTTCTTCAATTTGGTCCTCGATAGTTTCAATTGAGCTCCAGCTTTTCAAATTCCCAAATTCAACCCCAAACTTTTTAATTTCTATCATTAAGCCCTCTAAAATTACTATTTGACCCCCGAAAGATTAAATCTTCACATTTAGACTCCAATTAAAATAATTTAATTAAATTTCTCTATTAAATTTAAATTGGGTTATAATAGTGCGCAAGCAAACCAATCACTGAAACCAGATAACATGCCTCATAGATCAAAAATATAATTTCATCAAAACATATAATTTCTAAAAACGAAATCATGCCGGAGCACTAGAATGTACAAAGGATCTCCTCTTCAATAGAGTGCATCATGTCGGAAGGATTATAAATCCCATATTATGCCAGAAGATCATCTCATAACAAAGCACATCAAGCCAAAGGTATCACAAGTCACACATCACATCGAGATTCCATATCACACTAGAACCAAGTCACATAACACATATGCCAAAATATAGTCATATTCATCAAAACTAGAATTCTAAATAACTCCCGGTAAGTGATTTTAGGAAATACATACATGAAAGGCATAAGTTTAAGTTAGAATCAAATATTTCAAAGCTCACTGAAATTTCCAAGAAACCGAATATGAATCCATAATTTAGTTTCAAAACTAATAAACTATGCTATATTTAATATTTAAGAAATGACAATAAAACACATGCACAGAGATAATAATATCACTCATTGTGCACGTCCAAGCTAAAATCCCAAATCTCTGCACGATGGCTTCTGGAGGCTAAGTGCATCTCTTCAAGTGTATCTACAATCATAAAGATATAAAGTCAGAACCGAACTTGAAACTCACCTAATATAGGCTTAATGGTCTAAAACGGTTTTTAACCCATCTTTTTGAACCCTTAGCATGCACCTCGAGATTCATTATTTAATCTCCAGACCCAAAACAAGCCAACACATAACCTAATTCCACTTAAAAATCCTTAACCCGAAACAGACTAGTCAGCAATACCCTTGAATTGGTATAAACCGACCCTAAACACCCTAAAATCGGACTAAATCGGCCATGAACTCCATAAAACTAGATTGAACCAGCCTCAAATCCCACATAATCAAACTGAACCAGTTTAAAACCCCACAGAATCGGACTGAACCAGCCTTAAATCTCATAGAATCAGACTTAATCAACCTTAAATCTCATAGACCTGGCTGAATCGGCCTCATATCCTATAGAACCAGCCTCAAACTTCATAAAGTCGGATTGAACTCATCTCAACTACCACTAATTTGGCCTGAACAGGCCACAAAGGCCCCTGAACCAGCCCTAAAACCCTAAAGTCGAACCGGTTCAATTACAAAACACCAAAACCTAAGGTGAACCGGCACACAACAAAACCCAAAACCAATTCAATCTGGTTGCACCCTAGTTTATTAAACTAGGAACCAATCAGAACCATCATCACCGAACAGGGTTAGCCCTTGAACCAATTGGTTCTAGCCCAGTTGGGTTGAACCAGCTTGGTAACCCAGGACAGACCCGGATGCCATCCAAGTTTGTCTTCTTCACCCAAAAAACCAGGTCTCAAACCCGGTTTCGACAACTCATACCCGACTCTCCCCAAGCCAAAATTCTAAAATTTTAAAGCTTACTTGAACCGAGCGATGGATGAAAAGTGAAGAACCGATGCCAACAAGATAAAATCCAAACTTAATCAGAGGATTAAAATGGCCAAAATCTTCAAATTTTTTAAAAAATCACGTTTGGCTCTTTGTGGAACTTTCAAATAGTTTCGAGCCAATTTCTCATAATTTCTCACTCTAACCATGCAATTGATTGAGGCATTTTACACAACGAGTACTAAAACCCAAAAATACATCATCCAAGCCAGTTGTTTCACCCATATTAGATTGAAATTTGGCGTTTTTGGTCTTCGGTCGTCAATCAACTGAAGCTTTCAGTCCCGTCACAATCTAGTCCCTCAAACTTTCATTCCCTTCAATTAACTCCTTTTGCTATTCTAATTTGACCTTGAACTTGAATGCCTTTCCTACTGGGCCCTCCCTCTTTCATTTCTTTCAATTTGACCTTTGACAGTTATAGATTTTATCTCAATCTTCCTAATTCCTCAATTAGACCCTCCCAATTCTTTGAATTTCTTCATTTGTGCCCCTTCAAATTCTTAATTAAGCCCCCTCCTTTAGTGATTTTCACTATTAATTCCCTAAACCCGCTAATTACCCAAAATTTCCATTAAATTTAATAATTAAGGCTATTACATATATATAACAAACAAGAATTAATTATTAAAAAAGAATTAATTTATGTAAATTATTTTCTTTTTTCATATATAAATGTATATATATAAGAATTAATTATTAGAAAAAAATTGATTTATGAAAATTTTTTCATATTAGAAGGAAATTGATTTATGTGAATTGTTTCCTTTTTCATATTTAAAATGTATATATATATATATATATATATATGAGAATTAATTATTAAAGAAAATTAATTTTTTGAAAAAATTTTTCACATTGAAAAGAAATTGATTTACATGAATTGTTTCCTTATATATATATATATATATTTAAAAAATTAATTTATATAAATTATTTCTTCATATATGTGTATATGTGTGCACATAAATGAAACAATTAATGTAATTAGTTAATTTATTTCCAATTTTCTTTTTTCATATATATATATATATAATCTCCATCTTTTTCTTTTATATATACTTATGAAGAAGGAAACAGGTTGCGTAAATAAATTCCTAACTAATAATTAATTTCTACATATATATATATATATAGACAACGCGCACATTGATCCTGTTATAAAAATAATATATATATATATATATAAAAATGGATGAGAATTAATTATTGAAAATAATTTAAATTACGTGAGTTATTGCCTTTTTTCATATAGGTATATGTGTAAAAAAGGGAAAAAAAAAGATAGGAATTAATTTTCAGAAATAGATTGACTTATCTAAATTATTTCCTTGTTGATAAATATATATACAAGAAAAGATGGGGATTACGCACACATATATAAGAAGCAAAGGAAATTGAAAAGAAATTGACCTACATAAATTGTTTTTAATTTTTCACACACACACACACATATAAATAATTTACTCAAGTCAATTCATTTTTAATAATTAATTCTTATATTTTTTTCTTTTATCATATATATATGTGTGTGTGTGTGTGTGTAGGAAAAAGGAAACAACTCACGTAAATTAATTATTTTCTAATAATTAATTTTCATATATATACATTTTATATATGGAAAAGGAATTAATTTACATAATTTTTTTTTCTAATAACTACACTCCATATGTTCCCTTCCCTTTTTTCATGTATACGAGGAAAAAGAAACAATTCACACAAATTATTTCATAATAAATTTTTACAATAACAAATCTCAATATACATACATTTCATATATGGAAAAAGAATTAATTTACGTAATTTTTTTCTATATATGAGGAAAAAGAAACAATTCACATAAATTATTTTACAATAACAAATCTCAATATACATAATTTTATATATGGAAAAAGAATTAATTTAAATAATTTTTTTCTAATAACTATACCCCATATATTCCCTTTTTTCATATATAGGACAACAATGAAACAATTCACATAAATGTTTTTACAATAACCAATTTCTATATATATATATATATATATATTTTTTATGGAAAAATAATTAATTTACATATTTTTTTCTAATAACTACACCCCATATGTTCCCCTTTTTTCATATATATGAGGAAAAGGAAACAATTCACATAAATTATTTTACAAATTTTTTTTACAAATATCCATACATTTTATATATGGAAAAGAATTAATTTACGTAATTTTTTTTCTAATAACTACACCCCATATGTTCCCTTTTTATATATACGAGAAAAAGAAAACAATTCACATAAATTATTTTACAATAAATTTTTTTACAAATATACATACATTTTATATATGGAAAATAATTAATTTATATAATTTTTTCTAATAATTACACCCCATATGTTCCCTTTTTTATATATACAAGAAAAAGAAAAAAATTCACGTAAATTATTTTACAATAAATTTTTTTGTAAGTATACATACAATTTATATATGGAAAAAGAATTAATTTACGTAATTTTTTTCTTATAACTACATATGTTCCTTTTATATATATATATATATATATATATATGAGGAAAAGGAAACAATTCATGTAAACAAATCTTATATTTCCTTTATACACACACACACACAAAAGGAGAAGGAAATAATTCATATAATTTAATCATTTTCCATTAAATAACTTTTCACTTGTTTTTCACATGTGTACGTGTAAGTGGGCGTGCGTGCGTGTGTTTTTTTTTTTTTTTCTTGTGGGGAGGGGGGAGTAAAGTGATGGGACACTTATAAACTTCTTCTTACAAATTTGATCAGGTAAATTAATTTTTTTAATAATTAATTCTCACCTATTTTGTTTTATGTTTATAAATGAAACAATTCATATACATTGTTCTTCTCTAATAATCAATTTTTGTATTTTTTCATATGTGTATATATATGTGGAGAAAAAAATAAAAATGATGGGATGTAAATCAAATATTTGAAACAATAATAATTGAAAACCCCTTTTTTACAAATTAGTTTTGTTTTGTAATATAAAAAATTAGCAAATTATAAGATTTTCTAACTACTATTACTATTCAAATGAGAAATAATTGTCAAAATTAATTTTAATAATTCATATTTATTTTTTGATACTTTGTATTTAAATTTGCTTTGAGTTTATTTTCATATTAATTCTTTTGAAAAATCACAAAAAATGAATAACAACTAATTAACATTAAAAAAATATAAGTAATAAAATTTTATTTTTTATATTTTTAATAAATTTTAATTATAATTCTATTTTACAAATGCATTATTTTTCTTGTTCAAAAATGTAATAACTAATATTTTTTTATTTAATGGGTGAGTAGATAAGTATGATAAAATATTTGTAAAAATGTTTTCTCTTCTTTTTTTTTTGTTTTTATTATGTTCATTTCTATTGGCCAGTTCCATTCGATGTCAAACCGGGCCAATCTTGTTGCAGGGAAAAAAAAAGAAAGAAAGAAAGAAATGTGGACCCCCCACTAACCAGCCGTTGCGATTGGACTGATCCGGACATCCACTGCCTGTGTGTACGTGTCAGCGGATGGGCGTAGCAGTGAACTAGAGCTTAGACCACCGAATTATTGCTCCATTAAATTTGAAAACTTTAATTAAAATAAAAATTTGAAAATTATTTCACAGAATCAATGTAAATATGAATATTTGCAAGAAATTGATTAATCATACGTTGTATACCCGGAAATTGAATTATAAAATAATAAAATTTTTGTATTTACTATCAATATCAATATTATTAATCCGTGGACTACGGTGAAAAAGAGTAATCTTTAGTCTTAGCTGTGATTGAAAATAATTGGAAAAAAAATGGTAAATGTTACGCGACAAAATTAACATCTGCAATTTATGTGATACAAAAGAGATTTATTTGTATGGACTATAAAACATGCAAGCTTAACTATATGTTTTTGATACTAAATTTTGATTTAACGACCTAGTAATTTTAACACTGATTAGAGGAGTATTAAGTATTAATTATTAATCAAACGGATGTTATAACTATTAATTTAGTAAAAAAAGTAATATTTATTTTCTAGAGTCATATATTTCAATTATGATATCAGTTGGTAATTTAAAACTTGGAATTTGCTGAAGAAAATAAAAAAATCGAGATGGATAAGAAGTAAAGCAATAATTATAATAAAAAATGAAACAGAAAAACAGAAGCGGTTGGTTGTGAGAGAGGTCACACCATGTGAAAGAAGACAAGGGAGATGGCCACAAAGAGTGGCGTGTAACTAGACGGAGAGAACTGCCAAGGCGGACGTGCCGTGCAACAGCAGAAAGAGAGAGAGAGACACAGAACTGCTTGACAACTCTCTGGTTTATGTAAATAAAGACAATAGCACCTTTCTCACGTTGATTGGGTAGGTTTGCATGAGTATGTTTAAAATCTTTTCAACTATTGAATTTTTTGAGGCTTAGTAGTAAGATTGGTTGTCATTATTTTACTAAAAATAATAAGAATAAAAATAAAAGAAAGAGAATAGTAATAAAATGGTAAAAGTTACAATGAATCAAGTGTTTTGCTTAAAATATATGAAGCTCTATAATTGAACCAAAATTAATTATTTGTAATTTAGACGGGTGTGTTTCCCTTGTTTTAAGTAAAAATGTTATGAATTTTATCTTTTGTTTATTTAGTTAAATATTCAAAATAGTCATTTAATTTAAAATATTATTTTCTATCATATAATTTATTTTTTGTAATAAATCTAATTTTTATAAATCCGACTCTTTGATTATACAGCGACTCAGTGAGCTCAATATTTTTATTTTATATTTTATTTCTTTCTTTTCAATTATATTTTACTTTTCAAAATCGTTCAATTTACAACAAGTTGAGAATTTCATAATTTTTTTTAGAGAAATAAAAATTAGATAAAATAAATTGAACAAACACTTAATACCCTTCTATAAATAAAACATGGAAAGATTTTATATTTAAAAAAATTCATTTATAAAAGTGTATTAAGTATTTTAAAAATTGACTTTACTCGTGACGTGAACAAATAGGAATTAATTCCAAAAAATGCATATATTACCGCAATTACTATTAACCACCGTAATTGTTGTATATTATAGTGATTTGAATCACTGTAATCAAACTAATGTAAAACACAGTGGTTTGAACAATTATAATTAAACCGTCATAACTTAGGATGATTTGAATCATTGTAATAGGACTATTATAACTTGCAATAGTTTGAATCATCGTAAGTGAACCATCGTAATCAGACTATTATATTTTACTATAGTTCGAACTGTCATAAATTCTAATAGCTTAGACCACCATAACTGATGATAGTTTAAACTATCATATTTTACTTGTTGTAATTTATCCTTACAAATTACGATAATTAACCTAAAATTATTACATTATACCAAATAATGGATGCAATTTTGACAATTTTTGAACCCATCATATGAGTAAAAAATGATGGGTAGGAACCGCTATTTTATATTAATTTTTTAATAATTTTGATACAATATAATATATTTGAATTTAATTCTTATATCAAGAGAAGATTCTGTGCAATCTTATCAAAATATTGAGGATTATTTAGACTTTATTCCACCAAAAATTAATAAATAGAAACGCATTGAAAGAGAGCTTAGAAGAAGGAAAAAAACAATTCGGTTTTGTTCTTTTTCTTATCCATGCAATGGGATTAACTTTTACCGCCAGCTCAGAGTGAATCATCCTTCCAAGTGTTATAAATATGGGCTACTTGGCACCTCCATTGCATCTTCTATCTCATATAGTTTTGTAGATACACATAGCTCACTGTAACCAATCTAGAGTTCTAGCCATGGCTGCATCTTTCTCCGTCCCTTCAGCGGTAAGACTAGAGAGCTCACTTTTCTTTTTTTTCTTTGTTTCATCTCTTTCTTTGTTTCATCTCTTGATGGAGGTGGTATTCTTGTTCAATTATAAGCTTCTTACTTGGATTCATGTTGCCCTCATCTATCGGATGCAGTTGATAACTGTATTATATTCTTCAATGATCTTGATTACTGGCATTTCCTATCACACCCTGCTCTGTTTGTAATATCAGAAGAAATAGAATTTTCTGTTTTTTTCTTTTCCTGCCATTTTTCTTTCTTTGTTATTCGATTTGAATTTTGTAGTCTCTGATTGAAGATGCTTGTTTCCAACTGAGTCATCCTTATTTAGCTTAAAATCAAGACAGCATAGTTTTTCGTTAAAATATGAAACAGAGAGATCTAACGTGAGCTGATTTCAAAAACCAGTTGCTCTCTTCCAATGTATTTTGGTATTTTACCTCTGCATGACATTCTTAGCGGTGAGATTCCAACTCCAGTGAGATCTCAGCCGTTGCTTTGCCAGAGCATGACAACAGCTGCAGAGGATAGCTCATCCCCAATACAAACTTTTCCAGAAATGTTTTTGTTGACAAATCTTCGACTTATTTTTACCTTGATTTATTGGCGCTTTCTTAGTTACCCTAAATCATCCATTTAAATTTTTTAGTAATTACCGATATTTTTTTGGGGGATTGGTTGCTGGGGGAACAGATCATGGAGGAAGAAGGGAGATTCGAATCAGAAGTATCAGAGGTGCAAGCGTGGTGGAACTCGGAACGATTCAAGCTCACTCGCAGGCCATACTCGGCCAGAGACGTGGTGGCACTGCGGGGCAACCTGAGGCAGAGCTACGCCTCCAACGAACTGGCCAAGAAGCTGTGGAGGACCCTCAAGACCCACCAAGCCAACGGCACCGCCTCCAGGACCTTTGGCGCTCTAGACCCCGTCCAAGTGACAATGATGGCCAAGCACCTGGACACCATCTATGTCTCCGGCTGGCAGTGCTCCTCCACCCACACCTCCACCAACGAGCCCGGCCCCGACCTCGCCGACTACCCCTACGACACCGTCCCAAACAAGGTCCAGTTATTTGTTGACCATAGGCTTATCTAAAACATTTGCCTGTTTGGATTTGCTTTAGGATACATTATTTTGCTTTTGAAAAGCGAAAACTCATTTGCCAGGTTATGTTAAGAAAAAAGACAAGTTAGAAATCGATTTTCAGAACATATTGTATTTTTGGAAACAGATTGCCCCTTTCGAAGACAAATTTGTTATCTCGTCTAAAGACAAATTTGTTTCGTTAACAGGTTGAGCACCTTTTCTTCGCCCAGCAATACCATGACCGCAAGCAGAGGGAGGCTCGGATGAGCATGAGCCGCGAGGAGAGGGCCAGGACCCCCTTCATTGATTACCTGAAGCCTATCATCGCCGACGGTGACACCGGGTTTGGCGGAGCCACTGCCACTGTCAAGCTCTGCAAGCTCTTTGTGGAGCGTGGTGCCGCCGGGGTCCACATTGAAGACCAGTCCTCCGTGACCAAGAAGTGCGGCCACATGGCCGGAAAAGTCCTCGTGGCGGTGAATGAACACATCAACAGGCTCGTGGCTGCGAGGCTCCAGTTCGATGTGATGGGCACTGAGACTGTTCTCGTGGCCCGAACTGACGCTGTCGCGGCCACTCTTATCCAGACGAATGTGGACACTAGGGACCACCAATTCATTTTGGGCTGCACCAACCCCAACCTCAAAGGCAAGAGCTTGGCAACTGCTCTTCAAGAGGCGATGGCTGCAGGGAAAACAGGACCTGAGCTTCAAGCCTTGGAGGACAACTGGCTGGCCCTGGCACAACTGAAAACTTTTTCGGATTGTGTCACCGATGGAATTAACGGATTGAATATAAGCGAGGCCGAAAAGAGGAGGAGATTGAATGAGTGGGCGAATTACTCGAGCTTCGAAAGTGTCTTTCGAACGAGCAGGGCAGGGAGATAGCCGAGAGACTTGGCCTTCACAATCTGTTCTGGGACTGGGACTTGCCAAGGACTAGAGAAGGGTTCTATAGGTTCAAGGGCTCAGTAAACGCAGCAATTGTCCGTGGCTGGGCTTTTGCTCCCCACGCCGATGTTATCTGGATGGAAACTTCAAGCCCTGACCTGGTCGAGTGCACGAAATTCGCTGAAGGGGTGAAATCAATGCGCCCCGAGATCATGTTGGCGTACAATCTCTCCCCGTCTTTCAATTGGGACGCATCGGGGATGACTAACGAGCAGATGAGGGATTTCATCCCTAGGATTGCTAGGTTGGGTTATTGCTGGCAGTTCATTACTCTTGCCGGCTTTCATGCAGACGCACTTATTATTGACACATTTGCTAAGGACTTTGCTAGAAGGGGAATGCTGGCTTATGTGGAGAGGATTCAAAGAGAGGAGAGAAACAACGGGGTTGACACACTGGCGCATCAGAAGTGGTCCGGTGCCAATTATTATGACAGGGTTTTAAGGACTGTCCAGGGTGGTATCACTTCTACCGCTGCCATGGGAAAAGGCAAGTTACGACTTACTATCTTAAATACTATATTCCCTTCACTCTATTCTCTTTATTTTGTTGTTAAAATTGAAAAAGATTTTATGTGGGTTTTGTTCAGGAGTGACCGAGGAGCAGTTCAAGGAGACTTGGACTAGGCCAGGAACGACGGATCTGGGAGATGGCAGCGTGGTGATTGCGAAGTCGAGAATGTAGGAGGGGCCTTGTTTTGGTCATCCAAGCAAGCATGGATCCAAATTTCTCTTCGTTTGAATTTGTGAAACTTCTAATAACAATATTTATGCTCTAATAATCATGTACTTGGTCTTTGGTTATACTCCGGGCAGTTTTCAGACCGTACTTCTCCTCGATTGTTGCGGTTTTGGGGATGTAAGAGCTTAATTTGAAAGAAAAATTTGTTCATCCTCTCGTCTGCGTGGATCTAAATATGTGAATTGCTTTAATAAAAGGTGTTTCAATTTTCTCCTGTCTTATTCACTTCATTGAACTATATGGTTCTAATTTTGAGTAATGTAAGATAAAATAAAATTATTTTATCTTATGCCTTATTCAGTACATTAATATAGCATAGTAGGATAAAGCTCGCGTAACTCTTTCTATCTCTCTCTATCTCTCCTTCTCGTACTAAAATCAAAAAAAATTATCTTACGGGAGTAGTCTGTTAAAATTATAAGGATTTTAAATGATAGAAATTTTACAATAATATCCTTTATTTTCCTTCTCTATCTGTTGCCTTCTTCTTCTTCCACCATCCCAATTTGCAAAGATTCTTTTGCCAGTCGTCTTCTTTCTCTTCTGACATAGCCACTGTTCGATTTCTCTTCCCTCCTGACAGAGATTTCGCCTCCTTATAAAGATTCACCTCCTTCTTTGTCTGTACCTCTCCAAACAATGCTTAGCAAGATCGGTAATACCTTGTGCCTTGCTGCAACAATCAGTGCTATCACGACCCGAAAAATCGAGCTGTGACTGGCGCAAGAGTTAGAATAAATTCCAACCCTGCAAGCTCTACATATAACTAAATATATAACTGAAACAGAATCTCATATAAAATCAAAAATAACATTAAATTCAAAATCTCAACTAGACTATCAACATATATTCGTAGAAATCTATCTGTAAACAAATGGAGTTATCTATGAAATCCAGAAATACAAAATCTAACAGAGTTGAAATAATTAACTTTTCTAATTGATAACAGAAACAAGCAAACTTCTCTAAGTAGCGGAATCCAATTGAGTACCGACTCTAAATCTGGAAAAAAAAAGGGTGAGTCTACAGATATAGTGAATAATAACATGCATTTATGAGAATAAAGAACATGTATAACATTTAAAATCAAACCATTTTGCCATTTAACAAATCTCTTACATTTTTCTGAAACTTTATTGTATAACAAATCATTTACAGATATCGAAAATCTTTCAATGTATCAGATAATTTTCATATATCAGAAAGACTTTTCTGTATAACAAATCATTCACAGATATCAGAAATCAAAATTTTAAACCAAAACATGTTCATAATTTAAGGAGTTCGTAATCTTGAACGTAACATATATCGGGAAATAGAACGCTGACACACAGTCAGCCGATAATCAGGACGGTGACACACAGTCAACCCATATAACAAAATGGCGACACACAGTCAGCCTATATAATAGAATGGTGACATATCAATATGCCCGAATAACAAGATGACGACATATCAGTCTACTCGGATAATAGGATGACGATATATCAGTTTGCCGGATAACAAAATGGCAACATATCAGCCATGTCGAATCACAAAACGGCAGCATATCAGCCATGCCAAGAAACAGAAATCAAAAAGTTTAGCACTATTACCCCTGCTAGATGGGGACCAGTACAGGGTGCAAATCAGTCTAATGCTGATAAATAGAAATCATATAACCTAGTACCATCACCCCTGCTAGATAGAGACCCTGTGTAGGGTGCATATAGTCTAATGTATACTGTTGTTAGCTACAGTATTCTAGAATTTGAAACTCCCTTTAAAAACAATTTTTTAGAAATATCAGAATAATTTAACAGAACATTCCATTTTTCAGAATAAATTAAAGCCATTTAACAGAAGTTTTCCAAAATCAAACAGAATCAGTTTAACATCATTTTCTATGTACAGGGTCAAACATAATTAACAAATATTCCTTTCCAAACAATTTTAGAAATGCCATCCATGTCCCTTGTTTCACTTCTAAAATGGAATTCAATCAAATTTTTTGGAAAACAAATATATCATTCAAAACCAGATTTTTCATAGATATAGAAAATATTTAAATGCTCATAAATAAACATTATTATTTATAGAAATGACGAAAATTGAAAATCCAATCTCTGATAATATGGGTTCCACAAGTATCATACGGACAATCTTAAATCATAAAATAATAAATGTCTTAATTTATGTCTTTAATATATCCAAGAATCGTATAAATAAAATTTTCTAATCAAGGAGGTGAATAAACTTCTAGATTTCCGTGCTCGAACCTATACCAAGGCCACTAATGTCTCGAATGATCAACTAAGCCATGAATCGAGTGATAAAACCTTGAATCGAACTCATAAAATATAAAACTAGTTTATTTAACCTATAAATTAATAATTAGAATATTAAACTATCTTGAACCATTTATTATAGTGTGTAAACCGGCCATGATTTGGCTTCTAATACACTAAACTAGAATTGAACCGGCCTTTAATATGGTGAACCACCCCTGAACCGGCCTTTAATATAGTGAACCGCCCCTGAACCAGCCCCTAAAGCAATGAACTGGACTTGTAACCCACTGAATCGGGCTCCTATAGCCCTAAACAACTCATTTTGGCACTGAACCGGGACAATTATTCACTAAATCGGCTAATTTACATGCTGAACCGGCCGATTTGATGCTTAATTTCCCTTGGACAGGGCTTAAAACAATAATATTTCTCCTAAACCAGTCTTAAATTAATTAGTTCAACCATTTAGTAAATTACTGTGCTTTGAATCGGAAAAGAATCGATCGAAATCCATGTGAACTGGCCAATTTTTCCCTTTATTCTTTTGTTTTCTTATTTATTTTATTTTATTTATTTTATTCTTATAATCTGAGATCTTGGGTTTGGATTCAACCCAACCCTAATAAATTTTCTAGCCCAGCCATGGCCCAATTTTTTAAACTCATTCAATAACCTTGGACCAGGCCTAGTCCAAATTAGTATGGCCAGCCCAATTTAAAGAAGGCCCAACCCGGTGACCCTGTTTTATGAATAACCTCGCTCAGGTAATCGAGTCTAAACAGACCCGATTATTAGTCGAGCTCCTCTTCCAACCTAGATGATCAAAATCTCATAAAAAAATTCATCACTAACCTCAAAACCCTTAAGTCAACGATGAAGTGACAATCCAGGTGGCTTTTTCCACGAGAGGCTTGCAGCAATTTCGCCTAATTTAGCTGTTCTTCTGTAATTGGTGGAGGCAATGGATATCGGCAGATTTTTTTCTTGAAACCCCTCACTGATCGAAACAATTTCATGAAATTAATCTAGCAATCTTAATCGAAGAACTTATATTGATGTGTTTCACACTCAATTTGTAATCAAAATCCCATGGATCTTGCTAATTGATCAAGGAAATTTTCTTTTTCATTATGGGAAGGGGATTTGGGACTGAAAATCTAGATCTTGATTTTGGGATTTTGCTATTAGGTCCCTGTCCCTTTTATTTTCTTCTGATTTGGTCCTCGAACTCTAGATCCTGTTCAGTTTAGTCCCTACCCCTCTTCTTTCTCTCTCTCTTTTTTTTAAGCTATACTAATACCCCAAAATATTGCGGTATTACAAGTGCCTTGCCTCACCACTGCAAGTTTGTTGTCTTCTTCCTATTTTGACATAGCTAAGGTCCATCCAATTTGACAGAGATTTTGTCCCCCTTCAGAGATTCTTTTTCACCTCCCTCTCTACCCATACCTCTCCAAACAATGACCAACAAAATCAACAATGCCCTATGCCTTACCACCACAATTGACACCTTGCCTCAATGCCACAATCAATTGCAGACCCTCTATCTACAAACCTAGTTGATAGAACTGGGTTTGGTTGCAAACTGGGGACATGTTGGTAATTTGCACCTTTTATCCAGTTTTATATCTAATTTAGAACTAAACAATTATTAAAACAAGGGACAAGAGAGGGAGAAGGATAAAAACATTGTGTAAGTAAAATAATTTTATCCTATCTTGTCTTTTCTTATTTATCAAACCAAATAGGGCCTGCAATGTAATATTTTTTGTCTTTGACATTCTCTTTGACACCAACACCGTCAAACCCACCATTATATTTATTCATAAATTCTATAATTTTAAATATTAAAATTTTCAAAATATTACTATTATGATAATTAATTTTTAATGTTTTAAATATTTAAATTACTATATTGTAATTAATAATAAATGTTATTAAATGTATTTAATTTTTAATAGTTAATTAAAATATCTCTAAATCTAACAAAATAAAAAATTACTAATTATGAATAAATAATTTAAATTTAATAAAAACTATTTAAAGACTGCAATTTGAAATCCATTCATTTGCAATTTTTTTTTGTTACATAATAATATCAAAAAAAAACTAAAACTTGTCATATATAACTATAATTAGAATACAATAAGTCATAACTTAGTAAATCAAATTTTTAATAAAAATTTTTGCAACCATAGTTAAAAATAATATAAATAACTGCAATGATGTCCATTTTTTATTTAGTTAAATTGAGCAAGTGGTCAAAATTAATTTTGTAAAATTTAGCTGCTTTTCAATTTAGTATCTAAAATTAAATATATTTAATAATATTTGTTATAAATTATAACATATTACTTTTAATTTTTATAATTTTAATAATTAACTATTCTAATAATAATATTTATAATAATTTTGTATTTAAGATTAAAAAGTTAATGGGTAGATATAATGGTTGAATTAACAATATTAGTATTTAACGAGTAAATAATACATTATTTTAGGTGGTGAGTGTGTTAGTATATTGAAATTGGCTAGAATAAAATTTATATATAAACAAGGAACTTCCCCTGTTTTGCCGCCCCTACAGCTCAGTGGTAGAGTGTCAGTCTTGTAAATTGAAGGTCTGTAGTTCGATCCTGCATGGGGGCATTTTAGTTTCTAATTAGACTTGTATTTGATTGCCATTGAAGTGTAATAATTTAAGTATTGATGTTATGTTTTAATGAATATTTTTTTCTGATTTCTATGGAAATAAAATAATATAATCATTCGTATCAGGAAAAAAAATCATTTTCACTGTTGATTAGTGTAAAGGGCGAGATAACAAAAGTAAAATATTAGTATTTGACTACCACTACAAAATTCAAAGTCATTTTGTTATTGTCATTGCTTATTTTGCAAACCATTAATTATTAATGAAACTAAACAGAGTGCTTATAGAAGATGAACGAAAGCAATTATCTTTTGTCTACATGAGAAAAACCCATCAAATAAATACCGTTCACTAGCGGCTTTTAGAAATCAAAAGAATACGAACAAATACAACCTTCCCTTTCTTCTCCATCCTTGCACTTATTTAACACCAAATCTTCCTCAAATCATCTCCACAGCCACCTCCATTCCCCTCCAACTTCATAATTCGAAAGCTGCTATCAACATGGCCAAAGGCGAAAATTCCCACAAAGGCCTGAAAATCTGCTGCGCGGTGACCCTAATTCTCTTGATCATTTTCATAATCGTTGCCGTCATCTTATCCTTCACAGTATTCAAGCCGAAAATGCCCGAGGTCACCGCCCATCCTGCAAATCTAGAAAACATCTCTTTCCAACTGTCCCCGACTTTCAGCTTCAACGCGACGTTGGGTTTGGTTATCTCCATCAACAACAGAAACTACGGGAGCTTCAAGTACAAAAACACGACGGCTTATATCGATTACCGCGGAACCACTGTGGCTGAAGTTCCGATTGAGGCCGAAAAAGTCCCGGCGAGGGGAAAGCTCAATATAACCACTTATGCGAATGTTACAGCGGATAAGTTGGTGACTAATCCTAACTTCTTGAAGGATTTGGCTGCCCTGCGTTTCAACTTCACCTCTACAACAGCGATGGATGGGAAAGTGAGTCTGATGAATGTATTCAAGATGGGTGCAACGATTTATACGAGTTGCGATATTTCTGTTACTGTTCAGAGTGATCCTGATGTGGAGTCTGTGTGTAGTTCCATGATTAAGTTGTAATTACTTCTTGTATGCTGCATTAGAGACATGGTAATGGCAAAGAAGAAAATAAGAAAAAAGGAAAAAAAAACTCTAATTTTCCTCTTCCTTTTCCTTCCTTTTTGTGTGGCCTCTGAAAGGAAATGAAATTCCAATTTATCTCGCTATTAAGGGTTGGCCTCACTTTTATGAAAAATTAAAACAAGAAAAATCAGAGAAGAGATTTTATGAAAGAACTCTCATCGAATTTTATTAGGCCTTTGGGGTTGAGAAAATTATGTTAAATTAATTTCATGAATGCAAGTACCTTAGAACATTTGTTCGTTGGTGAACTCAAGTTCTAATTCAAAAATTCAATTTCTAACTAGGAGTACCACTTTAGCGAATTTTAATTTGGATTCGATTTAAATTTGATTTGATTATTTTAGATATTTAATCAATAAAAGATTTGATATATATAATTTGATTATAAAAATTCGTAATACGAAATAAATAGAATAATTATAAATTTTGTTTAATTCGAATTATTAAAGATCCAAATTTAAATATACATACACACATACGTATATTGTATATAGACAATACACACACACACACACACACATATATATATTGTATATAAACAATATATATCATATTTTATATGATCATTTATATATATGTGTATATATATATCATAATATAAATTTGATTTATCATATTTTAACTATAAAATTATTTTTTTTCTTAAAATTAGAATTAAAAACATTTTTTTATATTTTTATTCAAATAAAAAAATATATATATATATAGATATATATTGATAGATTAAACGTAATTGTTATATATTACTAATAAATTTGTCAAATGTAATATTTGTGATGGATTAAATATAATTATATTATATTTATAGACTCTAGAATTATTTATTATTTAATTTTTTAAAAAACTTTTTATTTTAGTTTTGAATTATTTTTATAAAAATAAAAAGTAATAAATGTATAATAATTTAACAATTTAGATTCGGATTTTTGTATTAAATATCAGATTTTATCAAATTCAGATATGATAACACTAAATACATATCTTATAAAATTTTATATCAAATTTAAATATAATATATAATAATAAAATCCAAATTTAGATACATCTTAATTTGGCCCACAATTCTATTTCTAACTCTTCTTTTCTTTTTATCTTTTATGTATTAAAAATAAATAAATAAATTAGTGCTTACGCGTTGGGCCCTTTCTGTCGGCGGGGACATGGAATCCTGCTTTCCTGTCCAAGGTCATCTTAATGGGCCTGAAGCCCAACCTGTCCGGGGGATGGTGTTGGGGTAGGCGGAAGTCCAGCAGAAGATGTGCTCTGCGACTATCCGAAGGATTTGAAAATGGGCAGTTTGAGAAACGTCACAGTGACTCGTGGATTCAAGCACAAGCAGTTAAATGTCCCAACCAGTAACTAATGTACATTTTAGTCTAAAGAGAAATTTTAGATGCCATTTTTTCATGGTATCATAGGTATATATCTTTATTTTTAAAATTAAAATTTCAAAAATATTATTTTTTAAAACAATATATCTAAAATATGAGCTCTAAAAATTAAAACATTTACTAATTTCAAAAATATTATTTTTTTAAATAATATCTCGTGAGCATAAGTTATAAAAAAATTGAAGTATTTACCCCTCAAACTAAACAGAGCCTTTGAATTGTACTTAGTTTTTAAAATAAATTGTTTCACTTATATTTTAAATTTTTTTTGTTACATATCATAGTTTAAATTATATCAATTTAATCCTTGATCTTTAGCCATTTTTTATTTTTATTTTTATTTTTTAATTTCATCAATTCAATCCTATATAAGTTTCTCAATTTACTCTTTTCTTCATTTTAACCTTCAATAATCTCATTTTTTTACATAAATATTTATCTCAAAAATAATATATAAAATAATATAATTTTAAAAATATAAGTCAAAAATATATGATAAAAGAGTAATACCTCAGCTACCTTTAAAGCTTTATACTCAAAAATATGTCTTAATTTTAAAAAATATGAATTTTTAAAGTTGAAGGAGAAAAATATTTAAAAATTTGGAGATAAAATAACTCAAGAAAGTAAACTGATTCATACTTTTAGATAATTTTTACCCCCCTGAAGTCATTAATTTACAACTTTTTGGCAGTTACCTAGATAAATTTTGTACTGCAACGAAAATCTGGCTAATATAATAAATAATATCAAGTGAAATTTAAAAAAGAAAAAAGAAAAATCATAATATCTTAACATGATTTCAGCCTATCCACCAGTGAAATAGATATTATCTCTAACTTTTTAGCTGTCTGATGTAACACAAATCATTTGATTTGGCCAAATGATTAGCCCTGTTTTGGTTTTTTAATTTTTAATTTAAAATATTTAAATATTAGAATAATGTTAAAATTTTAGAAATAATGATTTTCATGTTTTACATTAAATAATTAAAAATTTAAAAGAAAGAAAAAAAAATGTTTAGCCTATGTTTAGCAACTCAGAATTTGATGAGATTTGGATTCAAAATTCCATTTAACTGTTTGGATAAAAACAATAATGAATTTAATGAGATTTAATTATTTTTTTAATTTAGTCATTCTCATTATTGTTTTTTATTAAGCTAAAAAAGGAAACAAAACAAAAAATACAATTACAAAAAACTCTATTTCTTACTTCAAATATTGCTCAGTACACACACATATTTAGGCATGTTTATGGTTCATAAACTAGTCCAAAGTACACACACATATTTAGGCATGTTCATGGTTCATAAACTAGTCCAAATTGGAACCGAATCGTCAGTTCCGATCCTGAAAAAATATAAACTAAGACTTGAACCTTGAAAGTTGGTTCAGTTCTAATTTGGTTCACGGTTTGGGTTCATCACGATTCTCTTATCGAGTCAGGTGAATTCCCAATTCTAGTTCAATCCCAATTTCGGTTTGGTTCCAATTTTGATTCGTTCATGGTTCATTTCCAGTTTGTCCACCATTCAATCTCAGTTCCAATTTGAATTTATTAAAAAAATTTAGATAATAACTTATAAATACTTTTGAGTCATTAAATGTTTTTCAAATATTATAAATATTTAATATTATAAATATCTTTCAAATGCTAAATACAAAAATGAAATAATTAATAAAAATTTGAACTTAATTGTGTGTCAATTAAGTTGCCTATGTATCCTATTAGAATTTGGAAGAATTATAATATACGCAGTTCTCTTACTTTAATTAGTATATTCTTTTATATTTTATCTCAATCTTCGACATCTCCAATTTCGGTTGTTATTCTTTCATCCTCATATTGATTTGACGCTATGATAAATTTTTGTTGTTTTTACATGACTTTCGTCCAATCATTAAGATATGATTGTCCTTTAATATTTGTCGAAAAAATGCTGAAATAGGTTTTATTTAACATTTGTTGAAAATATACTTAAATATATTTTATTAATTATGTAACTTTTTTATTTATATAACAAAATAAATATCGTGACATGTGTTGAATTGAAGGCTCTTCAACTCTAACTACATGACTTTCCAAATTTTATTTAAAGTGTTGAACGGCAATTTAATTTAAAAAAATGACAAAATGCGGAAAGAGCAATAACTTAAAGTTTGACACTGAAAATCTATGCCAAAGTTTCATGCATCCTGTACAAAAAAAAAAAAAAAAAAAGCAAAGAAAAAATATTGTCAAAAAAAAGACTTAAAATGTAGATTTTTCTAAAGAGAAATGACAACTAAAAAAGTGTTGACAAGAAAAATTGAATAAAACTAAAATAAATAGTGATTTGATAATTTAATGAAAAAGAAATAAAATATGAATTTTATAATTATTGTTAATTAATGTATAAAATAAATTTATATTTAAATATATATTTTAATATTTTAAAAATAGATTGTATGAATTTATATTTTAAAAAGTAAATAAAAGTCTTTCTTTTATATCTAAAAAAAGAAAAAAATTTGCAGTTTACACACGGTCCAGTTCATAGTTCACTTTATGGTTCACTTATAGTTTTGATTTACAATTTTGATTCACGGTTTAATCATAATAATTCACTCATAATTCTAGTGCATGATTCAAATTTGATTCAATTAATACAATTCTATCCAACTTCCGTTCACTAGTTCTGGGATGACTTCAGTTTCAGTTTTGGTTTAAGTTCCAAAAATTATGAATCTTAATCGAATTATGAAAGTTTACGATTAAAACTAGATTGGACTGGAAATTGATAGTCCAATCTAGTCTCCTTTTTAGGATGTCCATACTAGACTCATGAATAAGCCTACATATTTATAATCTACTTTCTTTAATTAATTTAGATTTACATTTTTTGCTTTATTTGAATTTTTTCTTATTGACATCCAATCACTAATTAGTTTGCTCTCAAATTAAATATTTTTTAATCTATTTTTTTTCAATTTATAGTTGTCATTCCCACCATTTACCATGTATATAAGAAATTAAAATTGTTATTTACTCCATGAATCTTTTATATTTTAAAAAGTATAATAGTAAAAATCTTATACTTAATTCCAAATCTCATTTTTTATCCAAATACTAAATAAAATTTGTAAATACCATATTTTATTTTTTTTACCAAATACTAAAATAGAATTTAAATTTAAAATTCATAAAATTTCAAATCCAAATTTCATTCTTATTTCTTGCCAAACACTGGGTTAAATTAAACATAGCCCATTTCTGATCCTTTTCTTTCTTTCTCTCTCTTTTCTTTCTTTTTATTTTGTTCTATTGGAAGACTTGCTTGCTATCCGTTGCATCTCTAAAAATATGTATATTCCGAGATTCGATATTTGGCAACAAGATTTTGTGGCGTTATTTTATGTTACACATTTGTTTTTTGATTGTAAAGTTTGTCGATGGCCAGCTCACAGGCGCACACGAGGCAATGAATCTAGATTCACATGATATGTTATTAAAAAGGTTGATACTAATGATTAATTAACTTAATTATTTTATTAACCAAATGATAATTGTTCTTTACTTGTAACCACCACTACTCCCTTCTATTCCTCCTCTGTGTGTGTGTGTGAATGACATTTCTTCAAAAGTTAACATTAACCACAATTTGTTATTATTAACTTCAGCACCTAACTATATTTTATGAGTCTTTAATCACTCTAATTTTTATATTGATATAAAAAAATTTTAAAAGTAGGATTTTTTTTTAAATCCTAAATCTTTTAATTAAAAGTTTCAGGAACAATTCTAAATCAGAAATTTTCAAAATTCTTAAAATGTCAGTATCCCAAAATTTCTAAAATACCCTTTGGCCAATTTTCTGCTTTTGGCCGTGGTTCCTGACTGGCTCATTGCTTGGTTACCACTCTCTCACGTGCATTCACAAAAGATTTATTTAATATCACGCCATAATATATTAAATTAAGAATTTTAATATTTATTAAATTAATATTAATATAGGGATTAATAGATATTAAGTGATTGACCTATTGAATCTATATCTCAATATATTAATTTAATAGATATTATTTGACCAAGCGTCTTCATGGTTTGGTTTGAAATTAAACTTCAAACTAAATTATATTTCATAATTTGTGATTTTTAAAAAACCAAACCAAATTATAAATTCTCAAGAATCAACTGAACCGAACAAAATCAAACCACAATTTACGATTTGATTTAGGTTGAAGTTTATAAATTAAATCCACTAAATTTTTTTACCAAACTCTCATTTATATAATTGCATGCTTGCAATAGAATCAGTTTTGTCTAATAATTGAAAAGAATGATTATTAAGAAAATTTAATAAATTAAACATTAACTTAGTATGTAATAATCTACATTGGGGGTTATTTGAAAGAATTGGAAGATAGTGGGATTTTATAAAAATAATTTTTTTTAAAAAAAAAGATAAAAGACTAAGGACTTAAATAATAGAAGAAAAAATGTGAAAATTTAAAATCATAAAAGAAAAAAGTTAAAGGACTAAACTATAAACACTAACATAATTTGTAGTTTAATTTTATTTGGTGGTTAAGCCGCAAATTAAATCTTAAGAAAAAAAGTCTAGTTTAAAATGAATTATTAAATAAAAAAAATCTGATCTAAACTGAACTAAATTATAATTTAATTCAATTTATTAGATCAATTAATTTAATTCAGTTTAATGAATTTTCATAGACTCGCTAGGTAAGTCCATATCATCAAATACATATATTCACAGGAATGACGCTTGGTTAGGCAAAATGGGTTCACAGCTATACAAAGATAACCCTTTTTATAAGATTAATTTAATGTTAAAAACTTTTTGGGAGAAAATGAACAATTCCGGATGTTGGTGTTCTCCTACTGGGACTAACCACCACACGTGCAACTGTAGGGTTTCCCACGCCCATTAGGAGTAAACTACGCATACGAGTATCGGTCAGTGGGTTGGCAAAGCTTGCTAGGTAGCTTTGGGCCATTGGGCCACCTCTAGTCGGTCGTGGCGGAAAAATAAATTTGCAAAACTTTACAACAACCGCAACTTCGACGATTTAACAACTTCCATTTGGTTTTGTCTTCTTCAAACCAAACAAGAAAACAAATACAGCGTTTTCAATTTGCGGCCCTCTCTTTTGACTGATGACTTATGAGGCCGAAAACAACTGCATAAGTTCATAAAGCAATTGTAATTGTACAGGACAAGTTCAACAACATTTTTATTTGTCCATTCCACCTTTTTTCCTAGATTAAAGATCTCAAAAAGCTTGAAACCCAGATAGAAAATTACAAAAATTATTGGTGGTTGGGTGGCATATAGAGTAGAATTGTTGTGGGTTGATTTGATTATATATATTTGAATTTTTTTTTGTTTCGAGAAGAAAAAATAATTTTTAAATTATGTTTAGTGACCTAGTCTCTCAAACATTTTCCGAAACATAGTTAAAATTTTGACTAATTATTTAAAAATAATAAATTTGTTTTTTTCTCCACGAAGATGTATGATTTATTAGAGTCACAATTGCTGCTCTCTTGCTATCATGCTCTTACTAACTTATATTGTTATGGCTCTCTAACTACAAAACCTTGTCATCCTCTCACACTGTAACTACTGCTACACAATTTATTTATTTTCTTGCAATTACTACCAAGGAATAGAGGAAAAAAACCTAATAACATAGAAGGAATTGGGGTTGTTAGAGGCGAAAGTAGAGATGATAGCGACGGTGGCAATAAGTGAGGAAGAAAGGGGGAAGGAACAAAAATTTAAGTGTAAGATGTTTTTGAAAAGAATAAGAAGAAAGTTAATTTTCTAAATAATATGATGAATTAAGTTTATAAACTAGAATTTTTACTATCAGCAGCCGACTTAAATTTGTGGATTGACCCAGTGACTAGGAACTTAGGACTTGACTTCACCAAGGAGAGATGGGGTATATATTCAACCCCCCTTGGGGTGTAATGTTCACCAAAAAACAAAAACAATCTAATCAACAACCTAACCACGAGACATGTTTCGAATTTGATTTACATGTAATGTTGAAAAATGATAGAAGCAATCAAAATATTTGGTATTAACATTTTCTAAAAGGAAGAATTTCAAAATTATTTTTGAAATTTTAAAATTTAAGAATAATTTTGTTAAAATATTGAAATTTGAGGGATGATTTTAAAATTCTACTTAGTCATATCTTTTCTTTTCTTAAACCAAGCGCGTGATATATATTAATCTTCTGTTCAATAAGTTATCGAAAGAGACGTAGACTTGTGACAAAATGCCTCCCTTTTAAGGAAGGGCGGTACCATTAAGAGGGGAAGACTTTGAGGGATACAATTCTACTTTGGTGCTTTTATGAACCGCATTCATACAACCAAGAGTAGTGGATTGAGACCTACTAGCTAACAGTCCAAAAGTCAAATCACATCATTAGAGTTGTTAGTAATTAGACTGATCACCTAATTATTTATCATCTTCTTATCAAGTCAGGCTAAGGATTACTGAACTAAAACTGTTTACAAACCACAGTGTCGCGAGTGCTTAATTGTTCAATCCATTGCTGCCAATGGCCCTCTGCAACAGTTTTTCTTTCATGTCAAATAATGTCTAGATGTTGATAATTATCTATAAGATTAATCCATAATTGTTATTGTATAATTAGAGTTATGCAAGTGGTTCAGATATTTTTAATCATCGATTATCTACATCATACAATTATTTGATTTATCAATTATCTAAAATCATCAATGGAAGGAAGAATCCAGAAATTGGTGCAGATGTATGTAGAACTGCTGCAGAATGCCCTAGGCCCCTAAGTGGAGATATGTAATACAAGTGCTATGTGACCCACGTATACCAGTTATGTGAAATTAATATTTTTATAAAATGGTTATAAGACAAACTTAATTATATGATTCATGATATTTGGGAATATTCTCAATTAATTAAATATTAACAAAAATGATCTTAAAAATGGTAAAGTTTGTGATCCGATGGTAAAAATAGCATATATTAGTGGTAAAATAAGTTAAAATAAGTTAACATGGGGTTTGAAGGCATTGAATGAAGACATGTTACTGTTTCAGTTACAGGGGTAATTATAGGCGGGTAAACCAAAATTAACTTGGATTCATATGATAAAACAAAAATTCAACTTATTCTAAGAGTAGACTGGAGGGGACCATGGCGTCCCCAAAATTTTTGCTATTTCATGACCATTTTATCCTCCCAAGTTAGCCTATATTGCCTTATGGCCCGCAAAAGTTTCATATATGACAAGATTGGTCCGCTAATAAAGTCTAATTACTTATGAGTTTTATTTATTTATTTTTGTGTGTGTGTGTATAAAGTTACATGGCTTTAATAAATGTAAGTTATATGGGTGAAAAATTACCATTGGTTATTTAGTAAATAGAAGAGTCAAGAGTTCAAATTTAATTAGATTTCTGATTTGGTATGGATCAACTTTACCAAATAATTTGTTGCTTTCGTGCTTTGTATTTCATAATCTTTATTATATAAATGATTAATTTGTTCTGAAATTATTTTTTTAAAGTATTTAAAATATAAAATTAAAAATATTCAGTTAAGAATTTGTTTGGCGTAAATTAGTTTAAAATAATTTCAGAAAACACATAAAATTTTGGACAATAATAAAAAAGAGTTTTTTAGGATACTCAAAATTAATTTTAATAAGATAGATGGGGGTGTAAAATGAACAATGTTGGTTTTAGGAGTCATCGTTGTCCTGGTCGTGGTCATCATCATCAAACAGAGCTTAAGGAAATGAGGATGTTCGGTGGGTGTTTTGGCAGCTGAATTACTAATATGTCCTCCCTTACAAGATTGTTCGTTAATCTTGTAATTTCTATTACATTTGTCCTTCCTATATACTTTGTGTATATATATTTATAATCATGTGACAGGAAAAAGAAGAGTCAACCAAAGGAATTTATATGGTGTGGGCCATCTTACTGTCATATGACTCTTCTCCTCAACGGAAGTCCCAGCACCCCTGTTTTAATGGATTGGTTTGATGCTAGTAGCTGTACAGTGTACAGTGACGTAGCATCTAGTAAATTAATATGTGTTTTATTATTTTTAAATTTTAAAAAATAAAATAAAAACAAAATACAGAAACTAATTTTTATTTTTTAAATTTAAAAATAAAATACGAAAAATTATTTTATGAATAACTAAAATGAAAATGAAACACAAAAAACCAATTTTTACTTTTTAAATTTAAAAATAAAACATCAAATTATTTGAACAATTAATTATCTCCATAATTAATTTAAAGATGAATTAAAAAACAAAAAAACACGTGTCAAGGTGATAGAAACCGCCCCCGCGTCAAACCAACCGCTTTGATCCTAGTGCCCATGTGAAATATTGGGCCCAGTTCTTGTTCGTACGATTATAAAAGATTCCCACTAATATTTTTTTAGTTTGCTTCAATCTCAGCCCTACATTTATTCGCCGTCTAACAGTCCTTTGATGGTACATTAATAAAGAAAAATCTAATGCAGATTAAAATGAAATTATTTGTAACTCAGATGGATTTGCGGTGTAATTTGTTATAATTTTTTAATGAGTTTGTATTAATTGTCTAATTTTTATTTTTAAAAAAAATATATTGAATATAATTTAAATTTATATTAATGATTTAATTATTTATGTCTCAATAGGCTGCACACACTTTATAATGAGATTTTAGATAGTTACAGTGCGGACTTAATTTATGAATCTTTTGATAGATGAGAAATTTGAATATATGGTTAGGTCACCTCTTCATACTTAAAACGATTATTCTTATATATTATTGTTTCTAAGATACTGTTGGAGAGAAGAAGCTGATCTTTGTGAATACTTGAATAGTGGTGTCAATAATATCAATAAGATAACTATATGCCATTCTTATCTCTGTTTGGATTAGTATTTAGTCTTCACGCAATATTTTTACTTACTTTTACATAATTATCCTAAAATTAATAAGATAAATTGGGAAGTCATTAATTTGGACACTATAATGTGTTTTTATTCCTTTTTTTATATTTTTTACATATACTAATTATAATTTTTTTATGTTTACTATTGTTATGGCAGTATCACAAAATCCGTTAGCTTCATGACTGTTTTAGATCTTTATTATTACCATACAACGACAATTGAGGTGACTCATGGAACAATGCCATCCGTGTATATGAATACTCTGTTCTGATAATTATTATTTACAATTTATTAGAATTTTTGGTATAATAATGTAGAATTTGAAATTTTAAAATTAAATAGTGAATTAAAAATAATATAATTTATATTTTTATATATGAATGAAAGTAGATATGTAATAAAGTAAAATAAAATCCAAGCATGTGAAGTCATTAGATTAGGACTCAATTGGCAACGTATAAGGACTGAAATATTAATACTATCATGTTTATATAATATGTTATGTAAGAAAGTATTTTTTATATTAATTTTAAATGTAATTTTTTTATAGTAATTAATAATCCAATTCTCGTACCCTTATATTGAAGCAAAGGAAGCCACGTTTTTCAACTGAGTCATTGCACAAGTCGCTGAATTATAAATGCAATGGATCGTTTTCTTAGCAGGAACGTGGAGATAAGAGACGACGTCTACGTGTATATTCTTCAAAATAAATAAATGAATACGTGTGTATTCTTTAAAATAAATAAATAAAAAGAAAAACTTCCTAGGCTTATCACCTGCCACTTGTCCTATGCGTCACTTGCAAATACAAGTTAAACATGAAATTGACCTTGTCCGGCCCGACACTGGTTCGGTTAATCCATCAATTCCCTTTTGCCTACTCCCTTTCTCTCACACACACACACACACACAAAATTGCACAAGGAATTTATGGAGATAAGGTTTAGGTTGATGTTTCTTTTCTTAGGATTTTGAGTTCTGTTATTATGATGTGTTTCCTTAGGAAAACCTAAGCTATTAAAGCAGCTCCACATTCAACTTCTCAAGAAGCTGACAGAAGTTTCTTTTTTTAGTTCGTTTAAAATTTTTTGTGGATTTTCCTGCAAATTGAAACAAACCCATGGCATCCAAATCTACAGAAATGGGATTTACATGGAAATTAACCAAGCATCTCGAAAAGACTAGAAGCACATAAACCAATAAAAAGTGAAAGGAATAATGACGAAGAAGCAAAAGGATTTCAATTTGGCTGTTGGCTAATATTATTATATACGAGCATCAATATTTCACAGGAACTTCCTCTTTTCATTTTCTGAAGTTTTGCATGCCACAGAAGAGGAGACAGAGAGAGATTAGCCAAGATAATTGGCTAACATAGACAAAGGAAGCAAGCACAGCCCTCTTCTTTTCAGTTGTGCGTATTGTTCCCTTCCAAAGTCATTCCATTTCCTTCTCTGTTTGAAGTCCGAACAGAAATAATGAGTGCCACCTCCTTTCCCCTACCAGTTAATCAAATATTCCACATAAAATAAAAGCAATCTTAAGATGTATATATCGTATAAGTTAATTAGTATAGTGCAGTTGTCTATCCAATCAAAGAATTTCGAAGCCTGTACAGCAATAATAAAAGCTTACAAGAGTAGTTTCAATGTCATCTTCTCCCTTTCTCGCTTTGACATCCACCTGTCTCCCACTGCCAATCTAGAGATGGGTTTAGGAGACAATGAAAAACAACCGAA
>CAJVSB020000630.1:0-34078 GCA_911865555.2 Thlaspi arvense | reverse complement strand
GACGCTGCACCTTCCTTTTCTGCAACTACTAAGGTGATTTATTTAATTCATTGCGTTTTGATATTTAATTTTTGGTTATTCATGACTTTGTTAAACATCCTATGCAAGATATCTGTGCAATTAACAATATTTTGGCTTATTTCTACCTTAAACTGTTGGTATGCCTTAAAGCTTCTAAAATTCGGAGGACATAGTTTCTTGTTGTTTTTGTGATTTGTTATAATCTACATTATGAACTTACAATTAACAATATTTTTTGTGATTTGTCATAGTTTCTTGTTGTTTTTTCCTTTCTAAACCTTTCAGTCCAATATTTGTTCTTAAAATAATTTTTTGACCAATCTATAGGACCATATATATAGCCTTCATCTACTCCAACTGGTGTTATTCTATGTATCATAACCTCCTTCTAACTAGAGAAGATAGGTCATTCGTGTTGGCTGTTTGAAAATGTTACCAGCCATAACATGATAATATGCTTTATGGTTGGATTAGTTTTCTTTACTATTAATTTCTTTGGTCTTGTGCTGCATAGTTACATTTTTTCTTCTTTGGTACTAAGTGTTAAGCAGCTTATTTATATGAATAATGGCACTTCATTTCTTTCTATTATTAGTTTCTCGAACCATGTTTCAGATTGCTTTACCTTCCATCATATTTTAGGATATCCTTAATGTAGGTTGAATAAAAGAATGAATGACCTTGTGGGGAAAATATTAAAAGAATGCTAACATGTATTCTCATTGAAGGATAGGCTGCTTCGACCAATTTCCCAGTCAGAAGGTTTGCCTCTCAAAGTCCAAGACTTGAAAGGGAAGGAATGGATATTTCAATTCAGATTCTGTCCCAACAACAAAGGAATTGATACTTTGAAATACTTTTTTTAATTTTTCATGTATTTTGTTTCTAGTTTATGACAAATTAAGTTTGTAAAATTGATTGATACTTTTGTAATATTCCTTATGGGAATGACATATTTTAACATTTCTTTTTATATCTTTATTTTTAATTGATTAGTACTTTTATTAATATTTTTTAGTATTTTTTTATGTATTTTTTAATAATTATTACTATATTGTTGAGTAGGAGACTATTAGTGATAATAACTATTATTATTATAAAGAAAAATTTATATTAGCATTAATAATTGTTATTATAAATTAGAACTTGTAACAGTAATAATAATTGTAGTAATAATAATTGTAGGCATATAATTATTATTATAAATTAAAGTTTTTAGTGATAATAAATAAGATTTTTACTAGTAAAAACATAATTGTTATTATAAGTTTTTAGCAATACTGAATATAAGAGCAATAATCTAATTATTAGTAAAAATTTTTACCAGCAATAAAAATTGTCACTAATTCATATTATAATTGTCACTAAAAAAGTTATTTTTTACAGTGAGCTAACTAAACATTTAACCCCAAAGCTCCATTTTCAGAAAAATTAAAAGTTTAAATTCCACGATTTTATTCTTCATCAACAGAAAATTTTAATTAAAAAATTCCTAAGACCAAACAATCCCCAATGTCGTATCATGTATTCGTTTTTTCAGTAAATTAGTATTGCTCAATATCATTTTTATAAAATGTTAGTGATTTATATTGCGTACCCAATTCAGGTTCTTCCTTATGGACTCAATTGGGAAGCTTCCATCATCCAAGTAAGGCGGAACTGAACCGCCAACGTCAGGATTAGCTCGGGCTTGCCGGAGCTTCTCGCCTCTGATTCCACGGCTGCCCGCCACTCATCAAATAACACGGCCACGTCAGCCATCTCAGATTCAGTACTAGCTGAAACCAGCAAAAGTCTAGCCCTTGAAACCCATAAAGCCTAGCTGTCTCTATAGAAGAGTCTATGAAGGACTTTCTGTTACTATAATATCACTTTCGAAAGTTTTTTTTTTTTAAACAAAGAAAAACAATGAATCTTAAGTAAATGTGCCATCTCCAATTATAAAATAAATAAAGTTGATATTTTTCCAATAATCAATATTTTTTTGTGAGTTTGGGAAATTAAAAGTCAATGTTTTAAGGGTCAATGCCATTATTGCTATTAATTTCTTGGTTTGGCAATTTACGTGGTCATGGATAAAACACCTCGAAGCCATGGTGGAATATGATTAGCCACACATTCCATAATATTTACTGTTTTTTTAATGCCAAAAACTAGTTCTTGCTGAGATATTCAATTGTTTAGATTTTAACTTGAAATTGAATTGAATTTTAAAATTTAAATTTGATTAAAATATTTAATAAATAAGATTTAATTATAAATTTTTTAATTTAATATAGTAAAATTGCATATGAAATTAAGTAATGTGATCTATGAAAGATTCAAATATGAATTTTAATAATATTTTTTATTAAATTAATAGTTATATATAATATTAAAAAATTTAGAAATTAAATTAAGAAAATTAAAAAAATTCAACCATGAATGTGGTTAATGGAATATAATTAAAAGAATTAAATGTAAAAAAAGTATTATTTTTTTATTAAATTTTAAATTATCTATTAAATTCAGATAATGATTTAATATATATAATTTTTATAAAATTTTGAATCAAATTTTACTGTGTAAATGATTAATAGAATTTAAATTTAAATTTGTATAATTTGATACAAAATCTGACAATTAGCCGCGCTATCTTCGCATGTGTGGCATTAGTGGCCTTCTCCGCTGTGTTTAGAAAAGGAAGAGGCCAGTTACATTGCAAAAGCAGAGTCCTGTTTCAATGGCATTAACGGCCTTTACCTTCCCCATCCTCCTCCTCTGTGAACTCCCATTTTCCACAAGCGAGACCTTCGTTAGAGCCGGCTACTAATATCCCCATAGCGAGTTCTCAACCGTCGAAATAAACTCCGCTCTCCACCCACCTCTTATGCGCCTACGCAAGCCTAAACTCCTACACTTCCCAAGTCTCTACGTCATCAGACGATGACTCCTTCTCCACCTTCAGCTCCACCGTCCAGCTCGAGAACCCCACCTTCGTGACGCTTCTCTCCGTCGGCGGTGCAGAAGCCAACGGTTCATCCTTCTCCTCAATGGTCCGCTACCGAGGATATAGGTGAAATATATATACAGAGAAGGGAGAGGGGGGGGGGGGGTGTTAAGCACAATTACTATAATTGCACCCACTAATTCGAGGGTCTGCTCGTACAAATCCGGAGATTTGACTGTTTGGATTGGTATTATCAGTTTTTGTTATTAGTTTTATTTTTCTGCGTTTTTGAAAAAATTGGGTAAATTTAATATGGATACATAAGATATATACTGCACTGTGTTTCCTTAACAGCACAAGAGCATGGAAAGCATCAGAGTAACAAGAAAACCTGGTTAAAACAATTGCTTCCATAGTTCTAATGACTGGGTTGTACCACACGTATCAGCGAAAGAAAAAACTTGAATTTGAAGGTACCTAATTCTTCTAATTGACTCTGGGAGTTCACTAACCATAATTGTGAAATGCTGAGTTTGATGTATTCCCACTTCTTATTTTTCTTTGAATGAAGGATTGATGAACGAAAACAAAGCATCAAAATTGAAATTCGGAGGCATAGTGGCATCTGATGGAAATGCCAATGCTCCTTATTTGGCTGCGTACAGTTTTCACTGCCATTGAAGCGGCAAGTAACAATTTTTCATTTGAAAATAAGCTTGGAGAGGGTAGATATGGGCCTGTTTACAAGATAATATTTGGCTTTGAATATATAGTTATATGCATTTTTGTAGTAAAACTGAGCAAGATGCCGTCTACAGTGCTGAATTTATCTTATCAAAAATTCCAATTAATCATAAAACCAATTAAAAGTTGGAAATTGCTCGTCCAGGGTAAATTACCATATGCGCAAGAAATAGCATCAAGAGACTTTCCAAAACTTCTAAACAGGGGTTTGAAGGGTACGAGGATGAGATGTTAACCGCAAAATTGCAGCATGTAAATCTTGCTAGAGTTTTAGTTTTTGCATTGAAATAGAACAAATGCAGATCTACAAGTGCATGGCCTACAAAAGCCTAGATTATCACATCTATGGTTAGTTACAAATACTAGAACTAGGACTTTTTTTCCCATCTTTCAAGGTTCCGACATTATTCATGGTTTTTATTTCAAACAACTCATGCTAATTGATTGCTTAGATCCTAATAGACGACCAACTTTGGAGTGGAATAGGCGATTTCAAATCATCTGATGGTTACTCAAGGCTTTTATACTTCCAACAATACCCTAGATTAACAATAATTCTCCGGGACTCGAAAGCAAGCAACATCTTATTGGACAAGGAGACGAGGCATAAAATTAATTGCCGATTTTAGGATGGCTTCAATTTTCCAGAAAGATGAAGTTGGGGCTAACATGAGTAGGATCGTGAGAACTTAGTAAGCATAAAACTTGATATAATGAAGGCCATCTAACATAATTTTATATCACTAAAATGTAGTATATATTTTCTTGTCAATTTGTGAAAAATTGCAGCAGTTATATTCCTCCTGAATATATAAAAATTTGAACATGTTTAACAAAATCTGATGTTTATAAATTGGGAGTTCTACTTCTGCAAATAATAAGTGGGAATTTAAATAATTGTTTCTATGGGTCCATGAAAACATAATCCTACTAGATTATGGAAGTCATCGCAAAGTGTGATTTTTTTTATTTCTCTTTGTGAACTGTAATTATACATATGGATGATTTTAAACTGTTTTAGGCATATGAGCCAAGAAGGAATGGCAAAGGGATGGGGTTTATGGATCTATGGTTCGAGGACGCAAATTCATCTTGCAAATTGGAGAGATGCATGCGAATATCCTTGCTCTGTGTAACAAGCAATTTCAGCTGACGGGGCATCCGTGCTTGAAATCACATCTATGCTCAAAAGTGAAAATGCGGCTTGAATTCTCCGGAAAGCCTGCCTTTTCTACTAGTAAAGAGGAAGAAAGGGAAAAAATGTCCATCACATGACAAGGATTTTGGTCCACTGATTATGTATCTATTACTGAAATGCTACCCCAATAAATTTTTTTTCACTTTTGACCCTCCATCCCCCCTCGGACTTTAGGCATTTTAAGTTCCAAGTGCAATTCTCTCGTGCTTTGTGCATCCGAGACGTGGAGAATTGCTCTCAGACTCAGCTAATGGTAACGGGAATCTACAAGAACTACAGTATAATCTCATTTCAAATTTACTGTCATCTTACCAACTTCAAGCTTCTTCCAAGCCCTTCTTGAACTGGTTTCTTTGGCCTCTCATGGTCATTTATTTGGTCTTCCAAGTTGTGATGCATTGCCACGTACAACTAAAAAAGTAAGAAGCAAATTTAAAAATAGACTGAGAGACAGAAATGTACTGATCTATTAAATGTCAGTAATAAACTCTTTATTTCTTCATTTTCACTTATTTATATTGTATACATATTCACTTAAATGTCAGTAATTGTATTTATGTTGTATTGTATGATAAATTATTTAAATTTTTTCACTATATGCCAAATTTTCAAAACTTCAAAAGTTTTTAATAAATTTAAAATTCCAACAAAATATAAACACTCGAATTGTATCATTTTTATTGCTGAAATGAACACGTGACTATGGTCATTAATACGTGCAAATTTGCGGGTGGACGGTAAAATTGAACTGGTCCTATCTACATCGTCCTCATTGGCCATGCTGCCTCTGTCAACCCTCAAATCTTGTGCGTGGGGGTAATCCCTCTGCCATCCTCGTTGGGCCATGTTTGCCCCTGTCAACCCTCCAATCTTGTGACGTGCGAGTTGTCCCACTGCCATCGGCATGTAATTACGTTTCATAATCCTCTTTAGCTGGTTTCTTGACGTATAAACTTATCTATTTTTCTAAAAAAATGATCAATTAATATTTAATATAAATCTAAAATATTTATATCATATTTTATATCATCGATTGGTTAAAATTAACAGATAAATTAATTAAAAAAAGATAACTGTAAATTAGTTATTAAAAATTATTGATCGTAAATTAGTGATTGAAAGATAGTTATAATTAATCTCATCCGTTGATTTTGACCAAATCAACAGTGTAATATTTGGTATAAATTTTTTATACTTACACTAATATCAATTGATCTCTTCTCATTTTTTTCATCATTTATTGGAAGACGCTCGTATATCCCTTTTTTGAAAGCCATTGACGTCAGAATTGAATAGAAGATAGCTCATTAGCGGGTGATATCATGATATAGATTAAAATTAGTGATGTCATCACTAGAACCTTATAACATTTTTATTTTCCTATATTTTTTAAAAAAATAAATATTTACTTATAATTACATGTGAATAATTAAGAGCAAAAGTGTACTTGAGAGGCGAGGAGTCGAACTTATTTCCCACCCAGCCGGCTACTTACAGGAGCCGAAAGCCCGTAGCCGCCTGAACCCAATCCCCTCGCCCACCCCCCACCCCCGTAGTAGCTCCCACTGAGGTCATAAAAATGCAGAACATGAATTGGTAACTTTTTTTTCTTTTTTCTTTTTTTTGGTAATGGACAAGTTAATATGTACAAATGAAATTTTTTTTAAAAAAATATTTGTTATATAGTTACTTAAAATACAAAATAATAAATATATGATAATTTAAGAATTCGAATTTAGATTATTATTTAGAATATTAAATTTTATTCAAATTCATATATGATAGTAACAAGTTTATATTTTATAAATTTTTTTATCCAAATTTATATATAACATATAATTATTAAATTCAAATTTGGATCCATTATCATCTAATTCAAATTTTACTTATTTATAGTCTTAATTGTGATTAATCTTAATTATTTATAACAAAAAAAAACATAAAAAAGAAATGATTTTGTGTTCTTATTTATGACCTTTAAACTTACAAAATTTTAAAAATTAAAAATTATTAGAAGTGTTCAATTTATAGAATTTAAACTTAAAAAACTTGAGATTCTTCCGATTGAATGACTTTCAGAAATTACGTAGGACATACGCCGTCAATTAAGGAGATGATAAAGTATAACCACCGACACCAGACATTCTTCTCCTTCAGTAATTGGTTATAGAAGACATTTGTTATAATAAAAGGCCAAAAAGAAAAAAGGGACTATTTAAAAATAATAATATTTAACAATTAAATCAATAATGCTGCAAACAAGAATTATCCAAAAAATCATCTAGTCCATAAAAAAATTATTTGAGCACGCTTAGGATTAATAGTACGGGGAATCAATAATATGACACGTGTCTTCTATAAGCATATCCTTTATTTAAGGTCTAACATTCATAAAAAGAAGATTAAGTTGGCTTAACAAAATGGAGAGAAATGGAGGACTTTCATTTCAAAGTTTCGTGACGCATTCGATAGGACACATATTCACAAAAGAAGATCAATACAAATTAAAAAACACATTGAACGGAAGAATTTGTTTTTGAATAAAGGGACCCAACCGAAATGCTGTGACCCACACGACACTTATTCATAAAAATAAGATTAAGCCAGATTAATTAAAATAGATGGAATGCCTGTAAAAAAAAGTAATACATTGATTAGAAAGGACTAGGACCGCGTTTCTTTTAGACTTCTTGACTAAGGGAGTCTACAAAAAGTACTAATAAATTGAATAAGATGAGAAGGATGGTGAAACACGTTGAAAAGGAGAGAAACTTAATTTATATTTGGTTTTCTCCATTTTCAATTTAGATTTATGGATTCAATTTTTAGATTAGTTTAAAATTTTCTTTCACTTTGTAGAACTATTTGTTTTTTCGGTTTAATCAATGCCAATTTAAAATTTCGTTTTAATTGAATTAATTTTTTAAATTGCTAATTAAAATTTTAATTAAATTTTTTTAAAAATTAACTATTTGATAATAGATTCAAATTTTCTCAATTTTTCTCTATTTCACCGTTGAAATGAAAGATCCAAATCCATGATTACTGGCCACTGAGGGGTCCACCAATAATAATATTAAAAATAATTAGAATTTATTCAATTTTTAAAATTTAAACTTAAAAAACTTGAAATCCTTCGACATCAGTAATTTTCGGATATTACATAGGACGTGTACCAACAATCAATGTTATCATAAAATACAACCACCTACACCATCAACAATAGAAAGTAAAAGGAAAAAGAATGGACAAGTATTTTAAAAATGATAATAGTTAACAATTAAATCAATAAAGCAATAAGTAAAAAAAATAAAATTATCCTAAAAATGCATCTCCTCCATAAAAATGATATGAACAAGCTTAGGTTTAAAAGCATAGGGAATGAATATATAACAATGTCTTCTATAAACAAATCTTTTATTTTAACCTTTTAACATTCATAAAAGGAAGATTAAGCTAGATTAATTACAAAAGAAAAATGGAAGACATTCTGTTTGAATAAACAATAACCAACCAATTCAATGCGGTGATTGCGGAGTACGTAAAAGTAGTAATTAATTGACTTGGAGTGGAAGGACGAAGACCACGTTCCTTTTAGACTCCGTGACAAACGGAATCTATTTTTGGTAGTATCATATTGAAAAAGACAAGAAGAGTAGTGAAACATGTTGAAGAAGAGAAACTTTATTTATATTTGCCATCTGCATTCTTAATTTAGATATACGTATTCATTTTTAAAGTAGCTTAAATTTTGGATTCGCTTTACAGAATTTTTTGTTTTTGTTTCAGTTTAATCAATGTCAATTAATCATTTAATTTTCAATGATTTAAAAATTTTTAATTATTTTTTTTTAAAATTAAACTATTTGATAATAGATTCTAATTATCTCAAATTTTTTTTTTTCTATTTCACCGTTGATGAGAGATCCAAATCCATTATTACGTACTAGCCACTGAAGGATCCACCAAAGATAACATCACTTGACTTCATCTAAGCCGTGTAATGACCGGTGTTGTGAAATCAAATGTGGAAACGAATTGCTTGGAAAGACCTAACCCAAAGGACTGAAGACGTTGCATGCAGCTAGTAGACCAAGACTTGATTTCTCCTTTCCTGAAGTGATTGGAACACCAAATCGACCCCTAGAGCAAGACCTCCAGTAGTATAAGAATTGTTGTAAAGAAGACAGAATTTTGGCAAGGCATGATAAACTCACTAAAACGAAAATGGGGCATAGTTTAAAGTTGCATTTCTTGAGGGTTTTGATACCATTAATATTGCTTGTACTTGAGTTTGAGAGCTATTCATGTCTAGGATGCTTGGAAGAAGAGAGGATTGGGCTACTAAGACTTGAGAATGCCTTTGATAATCTTTCTGAATTGCCTACTTGGGTGGGCAGAGCTCGATTGCTGCACGTGGGAGGGGGTCACATGTGAAATGCCACAAATCGAGTCATCGAACTCGATCTCTCTAGTCTCCTGATCGGCAATCTATCTAATCCGTATTTGAATGCTTCTCTCTTTCTCCCTTTTCAAGAATTACAAGTCTTAAACGTAGCTTGGAAATTTTTAAAGGGTCAGTAATCATATAATTCAATCTGTACAATTACATATGACATATTGTATGGTTGTTTTCTATTTTGTGATCATATTTTACTCTTATTTTTGTAGGGATCACAAATAATTATTTTTATAGTAGTTTTTGTTAATAAAGAAGGGATCAGTTAACACCAGTGTAAGTGTAAAAAATTTACACCAAATCTTACACCGTTAATTTGGTCAAAATCGATTGATAAAATTAATTAAAAAAAGATAACTATAAATTAATTATTAAAAGTTATTGAAAAATAGTTATAATTAATTTCATCTGTTGATTTTGACCAAATCAACAATGTAAAATTTGATATAAGTTTTTAAATTTACACTAGCGCCAATTGATCTCTTCTCTTGTTAATATATATAAAAAGACAATACTACTTAACCCTTTTTGTACTTTAATGCAGGTTTCCAGGGAGAGCTTAAATTGAACTCGTTAAGACTTTTGGATTTAAGTCTAAATCAGTTCAGCGAACTTCCTTCCCTACATGGAACACCTATGCTTACGTATTTGAATTTGGGAGCAAATTATTTGACAAGTCTAAGTGGTTTTCAAGGTACAATTTGAGGATAAAGCCAGTAAAATGTGTTTTTGCTGAATGTATTGAAAACTACTCTTATTATGAAACTTGCATATTTTCTACGTTTGCAGGATTGTGCAAGTTAAAGACTCTTCAGGTGCTGGTTCTTCGTGAAAATCAACTAGATGGAAATCTTCCTCCATGTCTATATAATTTGACTTCCTTCGCCTGCTTGACCTTTATGGGAACAACTTCAAAGGGGCCATTCCTCCAATACTCTTCTCCAACCTTAACTCACTCGAGTACATATCCCTTTCTAAAAATCAATTTGAAGGCATGTTCTCATTTACTTTTCTTGCCAACAATTCCAAACTTGAAGTCTTTAAACTCCAAAGCCACAATAATCAAATGAAAGTACAGGTAGAGGATCTTCCCTTTGTTGCTCAATTTCAGTTAAAAATATTTCGTTTATCCAACTGTGCACTCCAAGGTGTTCCTAGTTTTTTGTCAAACCAACATGAATTGAGGTTGCTTGACCTTTCTGAGAACAATATAGTAGCAAAGTTTCCAAGCTATTTGTTAGCAAACAATACGAATCTAGGGTTTCTAAGTCTCTCAAAGAACTGCTTCAGCGATAGTCAACATTTCCTCCCAAATTCAACTAATGCTCACTTCCTTGGACTCAAAGTCTTTGCTAACAATTTCCAAGTACAACTCCCACCCAATATCAGTTCTATGGTTCCATATTTGTGGTATTTTAACGTAAGCCAAAATTTTTTGTACGGTAACATTCCTCACTCACTAGGTGATTTGAGATATCTTCGAATTCTAGATTTATCTCACAATAAGTTCTCGGGACAAATACCAGAATATTTGGCCACAGGATGCAAACAGTTGACAATTTAAGAATATCATACAATAATTTGCAAGGCCAAATGTGGCCAATCAATTCATCACTTCGCAGTTAAGACTTTTGTATTTGGATAACAATAACTTCATTGGGAAGATCTCACCTGGACTACTAAACATCTTCAACTTGGCATTGTTAGATGTTAGTAACAATAATTTGTCAGGAGGAATTCCCAATTGGATTGGCCTCATGAAAGGCATTATGTCCTTAACATTGTCCAAAAATTCTCTGGAAGGTCCTGTGCCAATGACCTTTTGCCAATTGAAAGACCTTGTATTTCTTGATCTCTCCCAAAATCACTTCGGCCCAGCCATACCTCCTTGTAACAATCTAAAGTTATTGAAATACCTACATTTACAAGGAAATAATTTCAAAGGAACCATACCTTATGCTCTCTCTAACTCCACTGCATTGGTGACATTGGATGTGAGGGTAACAAGTTGTCAGGGCATGTCCCTCGTTGGATTAGCTTACTTACAGTTTTGAGGATTCTTCTTTGAAAGGAAATAATTTCCATGGTTCCATTCCAAGCCACTTGTGCCAACTAAGAAACCTTAGTTTCTTGGATCTTTCTCAAAACCAATTCTCTGGCTTGATCCCCTCTTGCCTGAGTAACATAGAGTTTGGCTTAAGAATTCAGTTTGGCAAAGCATCCCGATACTTTGCACTAACTATCGGACTACCACCAAATTCACTTGAGGATTCAATTGATTTGCCTTTCAATCTTCTTTTCAACCTTGGAAAGGATGAGAAAGTGGAGTTCACATCAAAGACAAGGTTAGAGGTTTACACGGGAACCATTTTGCACTTCATGTCTGGATGGATCTATCGTGCAACAATTTGACAGGTCCAATCCCTTCTGAAATTGGTTACCTAAGTGGGATCAAATCCTTGAACCTCTCACACAACCAATTGATAAGATCAATCCCGGCGTCATTCTCAAATTTGAAGCAAATAGAGAGCTTGGACCTTTCCTACAACAAGCTGAGTGATCAAATTCCTTCACAATTGACAGACCTAAACTTCTTGTCAATTTTCAATGTAAGCTACAACAACTTATCTGGTAAGATACCAAATAGGAAGGGTCAATTTGATACATTGACCAAAGCTCCTATCAAGGCAATCCTCTTCTCTATGGGGAGCCGCTAAACAAAAGCTGCTTCAAAACTCTTTCTACTCCCCAATCGCCAGCACAACACGAAAAGGATGACTCGTTCAAAGTTATGTTTTTAAGGAGTTTTGGGGCAACTTATATTGTTGCTTTTCTAGGTGTTGTCATAATTTTGCGCTACAACTTTTACTACCAAAAGTGGTTGTATATATTTATCAAGACATATATCTCATCGTCCTACTGATTGTTCATCAGTAGTCGATTGTGTTTTAAATTTGTATTTTTATGTTTATGCGTGATCCTCTATGTTGAGGAAACTTTCTTCTCCTCATCTAATATAATTTGTTTTCATCATTGAATATCCCAGTCAATCAGGCTTCATATGACAGTTCCCAAAGAATGATTTAAAAAAAATAAAAAAAAAGAACTGTTTTATTCCATTTTTTAAAATTAATTCAATTTCTAAATATACATTTAGACCTTTTTAGGTCAATTCAATTCCAATGCCATTCAAGATCTCATTTTTTATTTCCAAATTCCAATTAACAAATATCCAAATATGTTTTAAATAAGCCTAATGTATTAATTAAATTAAATATTGACATTGGTAATCTCAAAAAAACTAGTAAATAACCAATAAACATAACCATAAATTCTGTAACCTAATGATATATTAATGTAGTGAATCAGGATGGATTCATGTACATTGAGGGGGGAGGGGCTGTGACCTCCTTCAATTTAATAAATTTGTAATAATTTAATATAATTGTTATATATATATATATATATATATACATTTTTTCCCTCCTTGTAAATAAAATATTTTCAGCCTTGCTTTAGATAATGAATTATATGAATAAATAAAAAATTTAGACATAAAATTAAAATAAAACAAAATCAAGAGTCACAGGGTTTGTAATAAAAGAACCAAAATGTTTAATGTCTGTTTTGAAAAATTTATAAGTATTAAAATGTAAAACAATAGTAACAATTGTTTCTACCTATCTATAAGACGGTCTATTTATCTCTAATTTTTCGTTTTTATCTTTTTTTTATTATCATTAAATTGAACTTACTAAGATGATTTTAGCTGATCATTAATTTAGACTTTCTAATCACTTAATAAATAAGTAATATTCAATTTATTATTTTTTTACAAAAATATAAAAGGCTATATTTTTTAGACTTTTCAATATTTCTATATTATTATACTCTAATACCGGTAGGTTTTATTAAATTTTTAGTTTTGTGAGATGAATTGGCTTTTTGCATAATGATAAATATTTTAGGATATTTTCTAAATAATTGAATTCAAAAAATAAAAAGAGAGAAGTATTTGGAATTGGGAAAAAGACAATCTTTTTTAATAATTATCTATAAGGACAGAAAACAAACAAAAAAAACATATACCTAACTTTTATATTTCTTCTCACCTGTAACGCAAATCCTAGATCCGTCACTATAGTAAACATGGCCAAAATAAAAAGACAACCTCAAGTCACGTTGGAATATAAAAGTCATCAGCCATTAAATTAATTAATCCATAAAAAAAAAGTTTAGTAAATAACTTTTTGGAACCTAAAAAGAAGAGTTGTGTGAAATAAATATAATTTATTATAATTGTAAAATATAAGGAAGTTCTATTCAATGTGGGTAAAGCATGGTTAATTATTAATTTTAGAAGTTCATTGCTGAAGTTATCATAGGACCTTTTCATACTGGCTATCTATTGATTCTCTTAGCTACATAGTTTTCTTGTACGACAGTAATCAAATATTAAGTAGAAAAGTACTAACACAATTAATCGGTAATTCACAACATTAATTATCATTCATTTCATCTAATACATTCTAACACCTCAACCTTACATAGACTCAATTTTCTTGATCCCAGGTGCTTAAGTGAAAGGACTTGGGAAACTTGGGGTCTTTTGGTGAGAAAAACAAAAGTGAGGGACTAAACTATAAAAAAAAATGGTTGAAAAACCTCGATCATACGACAACCCCTTCCCCTTTTTCTTTCCTCTTTCTCCTTTTCTCCTTCTCCTCCTCCTTAACTAGTCATTGCCCAACTCCCTCCATCATTGCCTTGCTTCTGGCAGCACTGACCAGTGTTTCACTCACTACCGATCTATGTTACCCACCGTCTAATCTACTTCGCCACTCCTCCTCTGCCCGCGCGTTGTCACCGCTTAGTCGTACACCACCTAATCGTGTGACACCCTCTACCACTAGCAAATTTGCAATTTCCACCTCGCAACATCGGCTAAAAGTCTTCTTCTATGTGTGTGGTGAGCTCTCTCTTTTTCTCTCTCTCTCTACTTCTATGTGTATAGATCTGAATAAATGTGACGGTGTATGTGTGTTCATGTGGGTTTGAATGGAAAAAAAGAGAGATGCGGGTCAAATAGGGTTTTGTGTGTGTGTCAGGGCCCCAATCCAGACCCTGACCGGCACTAAGGTCCTCGACCCTAGTCAGCCTAACCATCGCCAACATGTACCAAAACTAACCCAAACCTTTATATATATATATACATCTCAAACCGTCATTTACAAACCAGGATCCTGTCCGAGTGATAAAGGGAGCTCTAGAGTATAAAATGAGTACACAAAGAACTCGCATGTACGTCAAATGAAATGGTAATGACCGTCTCGATCCTGGTACGCACCTCGAGAACAGCAACCTCTATCTAGAAAGTTATAAAAAGTGAGTCGCGAAACTCAGTAAATACGAATGATACCTACTCTATGCATGTTAGACTATGCATCATGCCATAATTCAAACCACACTAACACATACAGCAACTAATAACACATCAGCTATACTCTGAAAGACACTGCTAACCATGCATCACATCACATCACGTCACGCCACATCAGTTCACATCACAACACTAGACCCAGGTCTACTCACCACTAGACACTACAGATCACCGTATCCCAGCCGAGTTCCTGGCATCGCAGTTACCTCACCTGACCCAGGCCGCTTACCTTTGGATGCTACGGACCGTACTCCAGCTGAGTTCCTGGCATCGCTTAGTAACTCGCCCGACCCAGGCCACTCACCACTGGACCCTACGAACCGTACTCCAGCCGAGTTCCTGCATCGCTAGTAACTCGCCCAACCCAGGCCGCTCACCACTGGACCCTACGGATCCGTACTCTAACTGAGTTCCTGCATCCCCACATCACATCACACAATATCATCATCACACGCAAGTTAAACCAGATACACATACACACTAAATCCACATCTCCCAAAATCAGTGGTACATATTAACATAATCTACTAACAGTTCACAAAGCACATAACACGCATTCCAAGATTCATATATCGAACACAGTCTCGTAAATCCATGCACACCAGCCAGAAACAAGTATGCAACACAGTTATAGAGAGGGTATCATCACTCACAGTGTAGGCCGAATCTAACAAAAGCCTCAGGTCACGTCAATCAACCCTCCAGTCCCGATACTCCTCCACGGGTGAACCTGAAGTCAAAACCATGCAAAAACTATCACCGACCTCATCGTCAGTACCCAAACAGCTCGACAGCTCAAAACGGGGCTTGAATCCCATTCTCGTACCTGACATGCATCCCGAGACACCCTTACCCATCATCGAATCCTGATACTTTGGCTCAAAAAACCCTTAACAGTAAAGGACGGACCAGCCTCCACAACCCCTAACCCATAGTGAATCGGTCTCTGAAACCCCAGAACCGGCCTAATCCAACCCCAAAACTACCTCGAACTCAACTCAATTGGTCCTAAAACACCTCAAAAATGGATTCAGAGACCTGAAAACCTTAGGAATCATACTAACCTAGCCAAAAACCTTAAAATTAGGCCAAACCGGGCCAAAAAGTCTAATTTTTATGCATCGACACGCAAATCGAGGCCGGTTCACCTTGAACTCGATATTCAAACATCACCAAATTTCATGGTCAACTAGGTTTCATCATGTTGAACCAGGAATCGGTCCAACTTCCCCAGAACCGCCCAAAAATCGGTGAACCGGTCACCCGAAGGAATTACACTAAACCGGCCGTTTACCTTGAACCGGACACCCAAAATTTCCCGAACTCTTGGTTTGATAGGTATTTTCTCCCTGAATCCAAAACCGTTCAACTTCCCAAATCCGAGTCCATTTGACCACTGAACTGGCCGGTCAAACTTTGGACCATTTCTGGCCGATTCAGTCAACTCCCTGAACCCTATTCCCCAAATCTTGGATTATACTATCCCCTGCTATCCTCAATCTGACCTTATCCCAAATTTTTTGTCCTTATGGAATAGTCTCCCAATCTCCCTTTCTGGGTCAACTAGGCTGAGTTGACCCGCACCCTTTATTCACTAGGCCGAGTCAACCCAGCAGTCGACTCGCCCGGTCCTCACCCAGGCTGGCCCGCGGCTCAGCCCGTGGGCCTGAAGCGAATCTAGGCCGAGCCCAGGCCCAGTAGGTTGGGCCGACCCAGCATAGGGACCCGGACCCAGCCGGGTCTCTTCCCTGCTACCCGGCTAGCATCCGAGTCTGTAACAGACTCGACTACGGCAACCACCCTGGTTGGTCCACAGCTCAACCCCGGATTGCCCAGCTCGTCTGAGCCGAGCCCCGGCCCCAGTAGGCCGGGCCGACCCCGCCAGGGACCCGGACCCTTCCGGTCCCTTTCTTCCTTACCCAAAACCCAGGTCACAAACCCGGAATCTACAACTCCCAGACCCGAACGCCCTGAGCTTCAATTCAACCCCATTTCAACCCATTTGATAAAATTAAAACATTCTAAACCAAATTCCATAAATTTCGAACCCTATATCCACCTTTAATCGGAAGGAAATTAATCACTTACCTGTAATTTCTCCAAAATTTTCTCGTCGGAGCCGCGGCTTCCCAGATGGTGTTCTTCCCGTTTTCTTCCTAATTTTCTCCAATTTCTTTCTTCCCTCTAGCTCGGTTTATCTTACTTACAAAGTCTTAAAGTTTGTTCTGTGTTGGATCGCTCTCATTGGAGCAATTTCTCTCTGGATCATTCGCCGATCCTCAGCCATATTTTTTTTTTTCTGCCCCAGCTTCTTTTATTTCTATGAATTAACTCCCCCAAGTTTTGGTCCTTCATTTTAGTCCCTAAATTCCCAAAATCACCCCCAAACATTTTAATTTAACCATCTATATCCCTAGTTACCAATTTGGGTTATTAGAGTGTGTGAGGAGTTCACATCCTTACCTTGACTCCACTATTGAAGGACTACTATAAACATGAGTGCATATATGTGTGTGTATATAAATATACATTCTACTTCTCCAAGAACTCTTATGAAGGGATCTATGTGATGGTGTTAGATATTGATAGCAAACTTATTTTGGGAGTTCTTTAAGAGTTGTTTAGGTCTCTAAACTCGCTTCATTGATAGTATAGATTCCCTAATTTAATTACCTCATCGACACTACGAGTCACATAGTGGCTAAAAAATTCGGTTTTATTGCTTGCCATTCACATTGTTAGTAGTAATACATGTCTTCAATAAGTTATTTTGTTATAAATGCTTATCATGTGATGATTATATTTATTATTTTTTGAACATTCTATTATACTTTATGATTTTAATTAAAAATCGTGTCCACCAAAGTGGTTTGGCAAATTATGTAATATGCTTTGACTTTATGAAAGATTATAAATAGGAATAAGTATCTTGAAAAAAACGTGTTGTGACCTTTGAATCCAATTAATTTTCATTATGTGTTGAAATGGGCAACTTTATTTCACACAAAACTCGAGATTTTGATAAATGTGTGTGTTTGGTAAATTTTGACAGAAGGGAAACATGTTACATAATTTGATTAAATTCATGTACTAGAAGATTTTGATACCCTTCACTAGTAGGGGCTTTACTAGTCTTAGTGCACCTTGTTCTGAGCCCTAGCTAGCAGAGATAATGATGCTAGCTCGTCATGTTTGGCCCACATATACGGATATGTTCTATGATTGTGTGCTTATCATGATTCTGATATGATCGGAGCCTTAAAGTTTGATTCTATAATACTGATATTCCCATGCATTATTGACTCATAAGATTGATTTTGATGTGTATGAGGCTCCTAAATAAGATTTTATTTCAAATATCTTGATTTGCTCAGAAATAGATTTTTAAATGTTTTGACTTGATGCTTATCCCAACATGTTAAGTATATGTATAATTGTTCACTAAGTGGGTCGAACCAGTTCTTTCTTAACATCTCAAATCCCCATGTAGATCTTACTCCTTATTTTAGTTGACTTCTGAGATTTGTATTCTTATGGTGAGTTGACATTCTTGGAAGCATTGTTTTGTGTGTCTATTATTTTGAAAACTTTAATAGCTTGTATTCTAGATAGTTTCACTAGCACAAACAAGTCTCTTCTGTATAGATTATGCCTTATATTGTGAAATTTTATACTTTAATGCAATATGTTATGTTTGGGGGCCACTATTAAGTTTTAATATTGTGATTTTCAATAGGTTAAAAATTTTGTGTTAGGTCCAGTTTTAAAAGGAAACTTTGCCAAAAATTTTCCCAAAATTTAGTTAAGATTGCATAACAACCCTTAAGTTGAACTTTATCAATTGATTCTGGCCCTGTGTGAGTCAAGCACCCAATTTTGGAGATGTGACAAACATATCTGATTATTAGGGTTTAATTTTTAGTTAAGGCCTCTTCTCTTTTTTTGATTCAACAGCTGTAAGTATACAAAAGTGGAAAGGAGAATGGTCGTGCTCCCCCATGCTTTTGCAGCTACAATGACAATAAAATATCTATTAGGACAATTTGAAAAAAAAAAATTCAAACAGAAGACCCAAAATCCATTAATTAAAATGCTATTAGGCTACATTAATTAGAACGCAAACAAAACTAACGTGCATTTACTAGGCATTTCTAGACGTGACCCCAAGCAAACAAATCTAAATTACTCCCCACTAGTGCCTAACTCCAGTCACTGAGCATGGGCTTACACTAAATATGTTGGCTTTAATTGAACTTTTTTCAAGGGAAAAGTAACTATTATACCACCATCTGCTAAACAACTGACTTCTCAATCTCCTCTTTCATAAGAGCTGACTTTTTTAAGAAGAGTATGATTTTGTCAAACCAAACAACCCTTGAACATAAGCCTGTCGGGACATTGTAAAGAAAAAGTGAAGAAATTAAACCATATCTTTTTATGTTAGTTAATGATATTGTAAATTTAAATAGAATTGACGATTAAAAAGGTCTCAATATCTTTTAATAGAATTTCTAACAAATAAAGTGAAGATAAATGCAAATTTAAATAGAACATTTCAATAGGGGCATTGTGAAGAAAAAAGTTAAGAAATTGCACTATGTTCGCTTCATGTCAGTTGGTGGCAATAATAAATTTAAATTTGAATCAACAATTTAAAATGATGTCAACGTCTTTACTAGAGAATTTCTAACAAATAAAGTAAAAAATAATGCAAATTCTATGTAGAACGTTTCGGTCAAGCATTGTAGAGAAAAAAGCCAAGAAATTGTACCATGTCTTTTTATGTCCGGTTGATGATAATAATAGATTTAAATTGAGTGATGATTTAAAAAGATCTCAACATCTTCTAGGAGAATTTATCAGTTCATCCGTCTAACTATTAATTGAATTATAATTAGACTGTGAGGTAAAAATTATGTAATATAAAAATATTATGTGTGTGTATATATGATACTATTAAAAATTAAAGAGTTAAAACTATTAATTGGTACAATAACTTCAATTAACCTTCATCACTAAATTTCATATTCATTAATTAATTAGTTACAATAACTTAAATTAACATGGAATAAATGCTTAATTTGATTTACATCCAATAATTTCCAAACAATATATTTTATTAAACAAGTTTGCTACCCACCAGTGGACCGGTGGCAGAACACCACATATCCACCAGATTGACTCACGTTTAATTCCTTCCTGACGCGTCCATTCTACACTTTGTCAAAAAATAAAAAATCAATTATCTTCGCTGGCCGATTTGCTAAAAACAAACATCAAACAAAAAAGTCGAACTTGTTAATAGTATTTGTCTTTTTTTTAATTGAAATAACACAATGTTATCCTCAAAATTGTGCAATTAAATGAACCCTAGATTACAAATTTGGTGAATATTGATCTTCAAAATGTAAGCAAGAGGATGAACAAAACTAACCTTGTTTTGAAAGGCCCAATCGTTGTCATTAGCAAGATGCCATGCAAAGTAACCAAGCAATCCCTTTTGCTCGGCATATGAGACTTTAGCAGATATACTCTTCACATTACCATATCCTATTCATATAGTCCCAGCGTAACAATAATTTGTCATAATTGTGACATTACACACAACTTCGGCCCCATTCTTTTATATGAATGTCTTGATAAATCTACAGCCCATGGCCCCATCACTTAGGCCCGCCGCCCCATCTGCTTGGCCAAAAGCCCATGGTTGCAAGCATCCCCAAGCTCATATGCAAGCCATAGTAAGGCAAACCTAACACCAATTTCTTTGAGTTCATACCAGCTTGAATTTATGCCCCAACCTCATAACTCCCACTGACTTGGCCCATCGGGTCATAAAGTGTTGAATGTGACTGGATGACTGGAATATAAAAAAAATATATGAATTTTGTTCAATTATCTGCATAAGTATAATATATTTATTAGCATATAATTATTATATAATACAATTTGTAATATAATATTTCATAATAAATTGATCCACGGATCCATCCATGGTCAATATGTTATTGTTTTTATGTAAAAAATATTTATTTGTTCTATTATGTACGTACTTGTTGCATTGCCTTGCTTTATGCTAATGTAGATTATCTATTCCTTCTCATCATGGTCCACTTACCTGTCTTCCACCAAAATCATGAAGATTATTGCCATGCCTTCAAAACTACCACAGTGAAAACAATAATATATCAATCACCAGTGTGAGTTGGAAGGGTTCAGAAAATAAAATAATTTAAGAAATATTTTCTTGACCCATTCAAAAAATAATTATCGTACTCCCAAAAAACAATAAAAAGAAAAAAAAATATGGATGGGGATGATGCATGCACCAATTGATGCCTCTAGAGGGTCCGACCATAGTTGCCTTAAACTGTTGTTGGTTTTGGACTATATGAACTCATCCACCTCATGGACTCCACTGCCGAGCCCATGTGTCCTTGGGCGCTGACAGAAGCCCAAAAACTAGCTTCCTAGTTACCCAACCCCCCCCCCCCAAAAAAAAAAAAAAAAAAAAAAAAAAAAAAAAACCTAGCTTCTTAGGATGGGAAGAAGTGGTCCCTGGGTGTTGCATCTTTTACTTGCGGATGAACTTTTTCTTATTGGGCAGATGGATTTTGAAGATATAAAATTTTGATTTTTTAAAAATTTTTGGACTTTTGATTGTTAAATTTATTGGGCGAACTTGAATTTTGGACCTTTCATATGAGTCAAAAAAAGCTTTAAAATTTTATAAATAAAAGTCAATAATTTATTCTTGCATATTTCTCGTCCAAATGAAACCCAACAAAAATTTGGCGGATAAAAGATAAACATTTAATTGAAATTGTATACATAGTTCATTTTAAACAGCAACTGAGAGAATGACGACGGCTGCGCAATGGCCGACGCTTTAGTCGCCTGTGGGTTGCCACTCCCCGAGAAGGTGATTAATGTTGGCTAGGTCAAAGGAAATTTGTGGGCACTTGAGGAGAATTAGGAAGGCTGTGCAGTGGCGGTCGCGTTGGCCGCTTGTGAGCCGCCACTCCCAGAGAAAGTGACTGAGGTTGGTTAAGCAAATAAAATTTGCGGTGACTTGCATTCGAGGTCCAAACCGTATATACTATAAATTAGTGATTGATTAAGAAATAATTATTTTTTTCGTTTTACACTTATAAGTGCTTCAGTTTATTGTAAGATTTACGTCAACCTACCTAAAATGAATTAAATCTCTTGACATCCATAAATTATTAAAATAAGGTTGAAATAATAAAATAATAGTTAGGAACTCGCCTAAAACGAATTAAAATTCTTAATTTCCCATAATTATTAATGAAGAAAGCAAAAAATTAATAACAATATAAAAAGGAAAATACATTTCTCTTATTAAATAGATATTTATTCCTGTCAGTTCAAATTTTAACGAGGGGTGTGTTTAAATGAAAATAATTATTGGATTTTTTAATTAATTATTCCTAAAATATATTTACAAATGTAAAAAAGTAAAAAATATATTTGCTCTTTTTATAACTTGCTCCATTCGGATATTTTAAGCAAAATAAAAAAGTTATAAAAGAATCTCAAAAAGTCTAAAAATTTATTAAAACTATATTCTCAAAAAATTAATTCTAAACTTTTTCGTTAAACTTCTTAAGTTTTTGCACATCAAATTAATCAATCTGTAAATATTAGGGGCCTGTTTGGTCTCAGGAAATGTTTTCTATTTTCGTTTTTATTTCTATTTTCTAAGAATGATTTTTATTTTCATATTTTCATATTTTAAGAAACATGTTTGATTTAATTTTAGTGTTTTTCATTTTAGGAAATGGTTTTAAATTTTAAGTGTGTGTTTTTTTTATTTTTCAAAAATTTCTAAAAAAATTGAAAATAACTTTTGTAGTTTTCAAATTTCAGCTCACTTTTTAGAAAATATTTTTGATAAAAATAAAAAACTGTAAACCAAATACATTTTCAACCTTATTTTCTATTTTCATGAAAGAAGTAGAAAACATGTCAATCAAATAGACCCTAAAAAGTAAAAAATTAAAGAATCTATTTTTTTTTAAAATCAACCAAGCAGCCCTAAACCTTCCCCATGAAATAGCGCAAGTTATTAGCTACCATTCTGACTTTGCAACTTCACAAACATGTATATTGCAGAAAATTTTTCTATCAGTATAAAACTAAAAAAGTTGAGATTTTCTATTCGACTTCTATGAAACCAAGAGTGGAGCGTAGAGATTTTGGAAACGGCCTCGTCTTAGACAAAAAATTTCAAATGTCAGTTTGCCTAACTTGTTGAAAAGCTAGTTATAAAATTACGAAAAAAATTATATGAAATATTTAAATGACAAACATGTCCAATAAAATACTTAATGGATCGCCACTCGTTGACTTGAGGGTTTAATCTCAATTAATTAAAAATGGATAGTTCAAACTTGCATTGCTTGAGGGTTTTGATACCATTGATATTGCTTATACTTGAGTTTGAGGGCTATTCATGTCTAGGATGCTTGGAAGAAGAATCATCCCGTTTTGTCTAATTGGGGTGGGACCTATTGATATATTATAATAGTTAATATGCCCAAAAACAGAAAGAAAACCTCAAGCCAATTTGGAATACAAAAGTAATCAGCCATCAAATTAAATTAATCCATGAAAAAGGGCTTACTTAGTAACTTTGGGGGGACTGTGTGAAATAAAATTTAATTTATTAGATTACACAAAAATAACTATAAAATATAGGAAAATTCTACATTTAATGTGATGTAAAACACAGTATATTATAATGTTAGTCGTGCATAGTTAGAATTATGATTTTTTCAGACTGGCCATTTATTGATTTTGTTGGCCGCAGGGTTGCCTCGAACAACCGTAATCAATATTCATTAAACAAATACTAACACAACCAAGTAGTATTTAAAAACATTAATTATTATTCATTAACCACATCTGATGAGTAGGGCTTAATTTTTTTTTAAGGGCCCTTTTATTTTATTTAAAAGCTGCAAGTATACAACGTGGAAAGGAGAATAATCATGCTCCCCATGCTTGTGCAGCTGCAACGACAATCAAAAAATATGTATAGCATTAGGTCAATTTGACCCAAAAAAGAAAAAACAAAAGAACCAAAATCCATTAATTAAGACCCTGTTAGGTTGCGTAATTTAATTCACTAGCCGCTTCCAGATGTAAACACGAAGATAGAGCTTAATTACTTGCCCCAAGCGCCTAATCCTAGTCACTAGACATGGGCTTATGCTAGGTATATTAGCTTTAATTAAACTTCTCTTAGAAGAGCTGACTTTTTGGAAATAGTGATTTTCTCAAACCAAACAACCCTCACAAATAAGTTTATTTACATAAAAGAGGCTCAATTTTTGAAGTTGAACAAAAAGTCCTACTTGCAAAACCTTTAGGGTCAGTCAAATTAGGAACAATTTTGGTTAAAAACGAATCACTAAACAAAAGAGTTAAACTTGTTAAAATTGTTTGTCTCCTTTTAATTAAAACAAACAGATGTTAGCCTAAGGAGCCTATACGAGGAGTCATGCCCAATACAACCCCAAAATTGTGCAATTAATTGATTAGTAGATAACAAAATTGGTAAAATATTAAACTTAAAAACGTAGGAATATGAGGATGGAATGAAACTAACCTTGAGTTGAAAGGGTCCAATTGTCGTCCTGAGCAACATGCCATGCAAAGTAACCGAGCAATCCCTTTTGCTTGGCATATGAGAGACCTTAGCGGAGATACTACTCACATCATCATATCCTATCCATGTAGTCCCAGCATAGCAATAATTTGTCACAACTGTGGCATTATACACAACTTCAGCCCCGTTATTGGATATGAAGGTCTTGATCTGCGTATAGCGCATGACTCCATCATCCAGGCCCACCGCTCCATCAGCCGGGCCAAAAGCCCATGGTTATTAGCGTCCACAAGCTTGTATGCATACCCATAGTAAGGCAAACCCAACACCAAGTTATTCGAGTTCATACCAGCTTGAATCCATGCCTCAACCCCATAACTCCCACTGACTTGGCCCGTCGGGTCATAAAGTGCCGAATGTGACTCGGTCACATTGGATCGAGATGGGGCATAGAAGTCGTAAGCCATTAAGTTGATCCAATCCAAACTCTCTGCCATATTTGGACGGGATAAGTCACACCAACCATTTAATACTCGGCGCGTAATACACTGCTGCTGTTAAAAAAAGAGCTGGCTTCCCAGATGTTGTTGCCTCAGCCGCAACCGCGGACCGCCACTCATTGACTAGAAGCCCGAAATTGGTCATTCCTGAGGTGGTGTTCGGGTACTCCCAGTCCAAGTCTAGCCCATGAAACCCATAAGACCGGGCCAAGCTTATCGAGGAATCAATGAAGCTCTTCCGGGAGGGAGCCTGTGCAGCCATGGTAGTGTACGCTGCCTCGTCAGCATTGCCACCGCCAATGGACATTAATGTTTTGACAGAAGGATTTTTGAGCTGGACGGTTTCCGTGAATTGGGCAAAAGAGACCTCGTTGGAGGAGGAGATTGTGACTTGGTTGGTTGTGGAATCAAGATCAGCAAAAGCGCAGAAAAGGCGGGTGAAGAGGGTGGAGTCTATGGCTGAGGCTTCAATGCCACTGTCTGGGAACCAATAAGCTGATCTCACAGCATTTGCGCTGTAGAGAAGTGAACTTGAAGAAAGAAAAGTTGGGAAAATAAGAGGAGGAGGAGGGTATGGAAGCCATTGAAGATAAAGGAAAATGAACTTCGTCCTGATGATAATTCATCAACAGTTTGGGTTTATATACATTAACTTTGACCTATGAATTTTCTTCGTGGCAGCCAGGCACCTTCCCTATAATCAATTTCTTCTCCTTTCTATAATATACACAAGATTGTCATTTGCGTGCACGTTTTCTCATTTGAAGAGTCAAAGCTTTGAAAATAATTCATGTTTTTATGAATCAAGTAAAATAAAAAATTAGGTATTTTCAATTTGGCCTTGTAAGCTCCTTTATTGAATCAATACTTGTAGAAGCTTCCACCATTTAAATATTCTTTTACATAAAAAAAATACCCAATAATTAAAAACTCTGTAGATATATATAGATCACATCTAGTGGTGAGGATAATTAATAAATAATTATGGAATATTTTTAATTTTAAAGATTATTCAAGTGAAACCCATTTTCTATATTAAAATTTAAAGGGAAACTGACAGAGCAGCAGTGTCCTCTAGACAAATTAGTGAATTTTCTTATTTTATTTATTTTCTTTTTTGGGCACTGTTGTTTGGCGTCTGATTTTCTTAAATTATTTATTTAAGAATTAAGAAATATTTTCCCGACCCACTTAAAAAAATAATTATCTTACTCCAAAAAAGTAAAAAGAAGAAAGTTATGAATGAGAATGATGCATGCACCAATTCATAACTCTACAGAGGATCCGACCATAGTTGCTTTGTCCTGGTTTGGTTTGGGACCGTGAACTTATCCACCCCATGGACCCCTTACTCGAGCCCATGGGCTGGGCCGGAGACAGAAGCCTTTGGACGGTAAGGTTCATGAATGAACCTAGAAGTAAAGCCAGCCTGGGCTGCACCTCTAGCGGAGTCTTGAACTGACAGGTAAAGTTCGTTAACACCCACCACATTATTCGCATTATAGATCACGCAGCCGAGAGAAATACGGCCGCTGCGCGCCGGTGGTTAGAAATATTCATGATTTTAAAAAATTATATCGAATTGAATTATACTGTATTGAATTATATTAAAAATTAGATTTTTTTAAAAAAAATTTGTAGATTTTCGTATTAAGTAATATCGTACTGAATATTTTTATACAGTTTTTGATTTTATAAATTCAAAATCGACAAAAAATCGTACCAAACTGAATATTATATATAATAATTTATTAAATTATATATATTATATATAAAATAATTAAATTTTAAAGTATTAACTATAATTTAATAGTAAATTAAAGAAATTAAAAAGTTAAGAACTTCTATGAAAAAGAAGTATAAATATTATGGATTAAAGTGTAAAAATAATTCTAATATATATCTTACATGCTTACAACTAATTTATTAACTTATACATTTATTAGAAAATGAGATTATTCTTTTTTATTTTCCTTTTATTATCAAATTTATGTTATAATATAGGGAATTATTTATCAATTTATCACCTCATTTAAATTTTATAAATTACCTAACACATGATAAACCCTAACTTAAAAAAAAAAGATTTCTTAAAAACACTTTTTCATTATAAATAATAAAAAGTTTCATTTAACAAACATAAAAGGTAGTTTTAGAAAAAAATAAATGAAAAAAATTATATGTAGAGAAATTTAAATTAAGTATTGGACTTTTTTCCAATCAAAAATCTTAAATTAAAAAAATTACCATTGCCAAATAAATACAAATAATTAAGAATTAAATTTCAGTTTTTAAAATAAAAATTGTGAAATTTTATATTTTAACTATCAATAAAAATTAAGTGTAAAATAATGAATACATATTTAAAGAAAAATAAAATTAAAGTTTAAAATATACCATACTAATATATTTTGTATAATAATTTATTAAATTATTTATATTCTATATTAAATTATTAAATTTCTAAATAATTGGATTATAAGTTATTAATTAAAGTATTTATATTATATGTAAGCTAATTAAATCATCTAATAATGATAGGTTTTTAATTAAATTGATTAAAAGTTTCATATTAAATTAGGTTAAACAAAATTAACTCTTTCATTATTTTTATATGATTTTTAATTTATTTCTAATATATTGTGAGATTAAGAATATAAAGTTATAAATGATTATTAATGAAAGTTTTAAAATTAAATCCTTAAATGTAGGAAATTATTAACATTATATAATCTTAAAATAATTTGATTTTTTCATATTAGTTATATACTAAAAGAATATTTTTGTGTGATTTTGTAAAATTTTTATTAGTTTACTTAAATATTTTAATATAATTAAAAAAAACCATAAAAACCATACCGAAACCGAATAAAACCGAAGTAACAATATGTCACGCCCCGAACCCGGGACCTGTGATCGGCACTGGGATCCACCGACCCCAGTAAGCCTTAACAAAACCAGTCGAACTCTGAAGATACCAAAATATACACAAAGTGCAATAATATAATATCCAAAAACCATCCGAGATCCTGTCTTGAGAGTATAAAGAAGTTACTCTAGAATACAATAGGGAAAAGATACAAAAGAGAAGTGCCCGTACATCGATCAAATCCGCAGTCGCTGTCTCCCACACGAGCACGCTAACCAAGGTGAGTACAGTCAAATAAATCTAGAAATGTTTAAAAACTATGAGTCGCGAAACTCAGTGAGTATAGATGATACCTAATCTATGCATATCAGGATATATATATCATGCCACAAATCCAAAACCATACACATACAATGATTAGTAAACATAACAACATACACTCAAGAATACCAGCAACCAATATCACATCACAGCACCTCGCGTAACAGCACTGGACCCAGGCCTACTCACCACTAGACGCTATGGGTCACCATACTCCAGCCGAGTTCCTGGCATCGCAATCACCTCGCAGGACCCAGGCCGACTCACCACTAGACGTTACGGATTACTGCACTCTAGCCGAGTTCCTGGCATCCCCAAATCCCATCACTGGACTCAGGCCACTCACCACTGGACAATACAAATCACCGTACTCCAGCGGAGTTCCTACCGTCCCTCAAATCACATCACACGTCACATCCGCGACCTCTGCCGCCTGCGACCCCGCCGCCTCACATCACACATCACACATCACATCCACAGCCTCTGCCGCCCGCGGCCCCCGCTGCCTCACATCACACAACAATCCTCACATATAAGCCAAAAGCAATATACATACGCTTATACAGTTCACATCTCAAAACTAGTATCACATACTAACATAACTCATTGACAGTTCACAAAACACATAACAAATCCCGAGTATAACATATAATCATATATAGTTTCCAAAATCACGTAATCATCATGTAAGAGAATCACAGTATGAAAACACAAGTATAAGAGGGTATCATCACTCACCGTACAGACGCTAAGCCAAAACGAAAGTCCCGAGTCACCTAGCCCGACTCAGTGGTCCGGGTGTGCCCCTGCCTGTGAATCTGTAATCAAAATCACACAAAACCATCACCAATGCTGAAACCAGCAGCACGAAAACAGGCTCGATAGCCTCAAACTGGACTCAAATCCCAAACTGGCCCCATGGCACGCATCTCGAGGAAACATGACCTGTCACCGGAACCTACGCAACTCACTAACACTGAAAAAATCTACTTAACCACCCTCAACACTACGGAACCAGCCTCCACAAACCTCGAACTATAGTGAATCGACCTCCAAAACCCTCGAACGACTTAGTCTGATTCAAAACCACCTCCAGCTCAACTCAAATGGCCACGAAACCCTTAAAATCAGAATCAGAAGGCCTAAAAACCTTAAGAACTAGTTTGAAACCGGCCGAAAAGGGCTCAAACCAGCTCCGAACTAAGCCAAGAACTCAAACCCCTAATTAGTGGCACACAAACCGAGACCGGTTCACCTTGAACCGGACCTCCAAAAATCATCAAACTACACGGTTAACTAGATTTCATCATGTTGAACTAGGAACCGGTCCAAACTCCCCAAGAACCGGCCTGAAAACCAGTGAACCAGTCACCCGAAGGACAACACACTAAACTGGCCGGTTCATCTCGAACCGGGCACCCAAAATTTCCCGAACCCACTTGGTTTGATAGATCTCATCCCCTTGAATCCAGAACCGGTTAAAAAACCAAATTCGAGTTGAATTGGCCACTGAACCGGCCGATCAAAGCCTCGGCCGGTTCGGTCAAAGCCCCCCTCTTCTTTTTTTTTTTTTTTTTTGGCTTGAGTCGCCAACCCAGCGGCTCAGCTCGAGCCCCCCCTTTGGCTTGGGCGCCAGCCCACTGGGCCGGCCCAAGCCAACGCCCCAACTTCTTTTTTTTTTTTTTTTTTTTTTTTGTGCTCGGCCCGCGGTTCAAGCCCGCAGGCCGCCCAGCCCACTGGGTTGGCCTAACACGCGGACCCGGATCCTTCTGGATCCATGTCTTTCACCCGGCAACCAGGTGTTCAACCCGGTTGCCTGCAACTCCTCGCCATCCGAGAAAAACGAAAACAACCAGTCACGCGGCTTACCTCGGTCGATCAAGCAGCCCAAACACGGCGCCAACCTCTGGCGACCTCGCAGCAACAGTCAATCGGAGAAGAACAACAAGAATCGGCTCCCAAAACCCAGAACATTCTGCTCGACCTCCCGCGAACTGAACGAAGCTTCAAGCTCCCAAATTTTCCTTCACTCTTGCTTCAAAGTTGAAAATAACTCGAGGGGTTCGGTTCCTTTTGCAAAAACGCACGAAATGGCGTGGAAACCCAGCTCAAATCATTACCGGTGTGGTGAAATTGGCGAAAGGTAGCTCCGGACATTGCTCATGACAGGTTTTTCAGAAAATTCTGTTTTGGTCCCTCAACTCAGTTCATTCTCCAATCGGTCCCTAGGATATTTCCAACTCAGCCCCCTTTAGTTTTAATCCTTCAAATTAGTCCCTAAACTAATAAAAAATTTAAAATTTGGGTTGTTACACAGTATCGATATCAAAAAGTATGGTTTTGATTTTAATATTAAAAAAATTGAAATAATTGGTACAGTATAATTTTGCAAAAAAACTAAAAGAAACCAAACCGTGAACACCCCTAATAGTAGCCGCCTTTGCCGCATGTGGACCGCCATCTTAGAAGGTGACAAGGTGGCCCAGGTCAAGGGATTTTGTGTGTGGTACTTCCAAGCGAAGCACCGATTTTGTAATAACCTGATTTTTATATTTTAATTAATTAATTTTGGACTAAATTGCAACAATTAAATTGTTTTGGGGCTAATTTGAAAGTGGGGAAGTTAATTGATAGAAATAAAAGAAGTTGGGGCCGGATTGAAAAAAAAAAAAATTTTGGCTGAGGATCGCCGAACGATCTAGAGGGAAATTGCTCCAATAGGAGCAATCCAACACGAAAGCCACTTTAAGAACTTTGTATAAAAAGAGAAAACGAGTCTGTGTGTGGGAGGAATTGGAAAATTCGAAGAGAGGAGGAAGAATCTCAAGCTGGAAGTCGCGGATTCTGTCGGGCTTCAACAGAAAGGAAAAATTTGTAAGTTCTCCAGTTTTTATCAATTTCCTTCCAATTAAAGGTGGATATGGGGTTCGAAATTCTCGGAATTTGGTTGGAATGTGTTAATTCGATCAAACGGGTTGAAAAAGGGGTTGAATCAAAGCTTAGGGCGTTCGGGTTGGTTGTTGCAGACCCGGGTTTGCAGGTAGGGAAGACAAGACCCGGACGAGTCCGGGTCCCGTACAGGGGTCCGCCCGGGCCGTTGGGCCCGGGCTTGGCCCAGGCAGGTCACGGGCCCGCGGGCTGAGCCGCGGGCCAGCCCAGTGAGTTAGGGGCTGGGTCAACTCAGCTGAGCTGACCCAGAAGGAAAATTGGAATAACCTATCCCAGGAGGATAAGAAATTAGGGATAAGCCCAGATTGGGGATAGCAAGGGATAGCATAATCCAAGATTGGAGGATTAGGGTTTTGGAGTTGACTGAACCGGTTAGAACCGGTTCAAGGTTTGAACCGGCCGGTTCAGTGGTCAAATGGACTCGAATTTGGAAATTTGGACCGGTTCTGGATTCAGGAAGAAAATACCTATCAAACCAAGTGGTTCGGGAAATTGTGGGTGACCGATTCGAGGTGAACCGGGCAGTTTAGTGTAATTCCTTCGGGTGACTGGTTCATCGATTTTGAGCATTTTTTGGGGAGATTAAACCGGTTCCTGGTTCAACATGATAAAACCTAGTTGACCATGAAATTTGGTGATGTTTGAATGTCGGGTTCAAGGTGAACCAGCCTCGATTTACGTGTCAATGCATAGAATTAGGGTTTTTGGCTCGATTCGACCTAACCTTAAAGGTTTTAGGCTAGGTTAATATTGTTCTTAAAGTTTTTGGACCTTCTGAATCCATTTTTGTGGGTTTTGTGACCAATTGAGGTGAGTTCGAGGTAGTTTTGGGATCGGGCTTAGGCCGATTCGGGGGTTTCGGAACCGTTCACTTTGGGTTAGGGGTTGTGGAGGCTGACCCTTTGTTATTAAGGGTTGTTGATCTGAAGTGTGAGTATTAGTGAGTCGCACAAGGTCCGGGGATGGGTAGTGGTGCCTCGAGATGCGTGTTAGATACGGGGATGGGATTTAAATCCTGTCGAGGCTGTTGGGTATTGATGATGGGTTGATGATGGTTTTATGTGACTTGATTTCATATTCACCTGTGGAGGAGTATCCGGATCGTAGAGTTGATTGACGTGATCTGAGACTTTTGTTAGACTCGGCCTACGGTGAGTGATGATACCCTCTCTATACATGAGTTTCATACTTGTTTCCTAGCATGGTGTCTGCATGAATTTGCGAGATTGTGTTTGATACATGAATCTTGGAATGTGTGTTTTGTGTTTTGTGAACTGTTAGTAGACTATGTTAATATGTACTACTGATTTGGGAAGATGTGAATTCTGGGTGTGTATGTGTACTTGTTCTTGATTTGCGTGTACGGATGGTATTGTGTGATATGATGTGGGGACGCCAGGAACTTGGCTAGAGTACGGATCCGTAGGTTCCAGTGGTGAGTGGCCTGGGTCGTGTGTGATTTGGCGATGCCAAGAACTCGGCTGGAGTACGGTGGTCCGTAGCGTTCAGTAGTGAGTGGCCTGGGTCGTGTGTGATTTGGTGATGCCAGGAACTCGGCTGAAGTACGTGATCCGTAGCGTCTAGTGGTAAGTAGACCTGGGTCCAATGTGGTGATGTGAGTTGATGCGCTGTGGTGTGATGTGATGTGGTGCTTGGTTAACGGTATCTTTCGAGGAGGTTTGATATGTCTTAATAATCTCTGTATATGTATGCATGGTTTTGGTTTGAGCATGAGACATATTCCAACATGCATAGAGTAGGTATCATCCGTACTCACTGAGTTTCGCAACTTACTTATTATAACTTTCTAGATAGAGGTTGCAGATCTCAGGGCACGTGCCACGATTGAGATGGTCGTCTGCCACTTCTTTTGATGTACGGGCGAGTTCCTTGTTTATCCATTTTGTATTCTAGAACTCTCTTTATCCCTCAGGTAGGATCTTGACTGTGTAAATGGCGGTTTTGAAATATATATAAATATTTTGGTCAGTTTTGGTATCTGTTTGTGATAATAAAGCTAACTAGAGTCGGGGACCCTAGTGCCGATCAGGGTTTGGATCGGATTGGGCCTTGACAGATTTAGAAGTCATATGAATATTTGTATATTTTCTGTTTGAATGTATAATTCTTGGACAGGGGGAAAAAAGAGAGAGAGAGAGAGTAATTTTAGAAACATTTTTATCTTATTAAAAAGTATTATTGACTTTTTTTATTTGATTGTTCTAAAAAAATTGTTTACAGATGTAGAAAAATTAAAAATATTTTTCTCTGTTTATAACTTGCTCCTTGCGGATATTCAAAGAAAAATTTTAAAAAAAATTGTAAAAGAATCTCAAAAAAGTCTTAAAATCTATCAAAATTATATTATCAAAAAATTAATTTTCTAACTTTTTTAACATTTAATCAATCAATTTGAAAATCTAAAAATTACAAAATTAAAGAATCATACTTTTTTTTTGTTAACCAACCGAACAATATTAAAACCTTCCCATGAAATAGCACAAGTTATTAGTTACCGTTGTGACTTTGCAGCTTCATAATGTGTGTTGAAAGATTTTCTATTAGTTCAAATTTCAAAAAGCTGGGTTCTTCTGCTTGACTTCTATGAAACCAGAAGGTGAGCATAGAGATTTCGGCAAAAAATTTCAGAAGCCAATTTGCCTGGTTTGAAAAGCTAGTTAAAAATTTAAGGAAAAAATTCAAACAGATACTTCCGCCTTTGATTTGCACATAAATTTTTCACATTACACTTATAGAATCCATGGTTTATTCTCCCTAATTCAACCAAAATGCGTTTATTATCAGATTTTAGAAGTACATATGTTTTAAGTCTATTTTACAGTATATCTAAATTGAGTGAATTCAAAATCATTTGGATAGATTTTTGGAAAGAATTAGAGAAACGAGGAGAAATGAAGAGCATTCTATATCCTCTTAGAAGCAATCAGAACCATTGGATTGACTAATCTCTAGTTGATTTTGCTTAGTGGTGTTGATATATATGATGATATTCT